>CM068592.1:8524288-8719288 GCA_035048485.1 Pteria penguin
AAGGAGTAATGCCCTCCCATTAACTTATGTCACCCTATCATTAAAAAGGAAAAAGAAACACTGTTTCAACCACAAAATATTACAAAAAGAGAATTATGTAAAATACGAAACTTTGAGACTTAGACTCTGTCTAAAGTATCTTTTTCATTTTAACCCTGTAAACAAAACACAGCTATCATACGAACTATAAGTTTCGAAATACTTAGATACTACCGGCGGGAATTGACAAGCCACAAAAGCGTACACTAGACAGCATACAAATAACATCTTTACAGATGCATTTCTTCCTTGTTTATGTGCCATGCAATATAAACGCAACCGCCCATAGGGAAGTTTTACTTTAAAATTTACATTTTTATGTAATGGATATGACGTTTATTTTCAAGATCTGGTCCAAACAATTAGTGGCTATTCTATTAGTTTTTGAAATTAGCCCTTCCGTTCTACAAGGTAAGACTTTTTATTTATTCATGTTGTGTTAATTTGAGCTAATTTTTCAAAATACGTTTGTAAAGTTAAATGATAGCTATAGTAACTGTTTTTATTTGTCCACTGTGGCACATCGTTGTTAGTGCCATAGTCATGTGACATCAGTTACTTTCATATTCTACATTAACGTCACACTTATCACCCTTACAGTGTGGAGCTCGTAAAATGTTCCCCGCGGAGGGTTTGACCTAAATGTTATTATACACTTTCCCCTGATGTTATTTGGCAGTGGCACTTTCTACACAATGTTTGCTCACATTTATATTTGTTTCGTCTGTATATAGAGGCATGCAGCCCGTGAATGCCCATTGTGGAACATTGATGTAAGGGCCATAGCATGTGACACCAGTTACTTGTATTTTTACATTATTATACTTTCATAATCAAGTTGTTTGAAAATAAATTCGATTGCTAACTAACAAAAATGTATACGAGTCATAAGGGATGCGGCATTTTATATAGATTAAAGGTGAACTGTTTACTTCGCCATAATCTGTCACTTAGTGATTTATGGTATGCTCCAGGTGTTCAAATGAACAATGTAGGTGCTCATAGTTCATATACTCTGTGTTTGTTTTCTTACTGTGCAAAGCGAACCCTCTCTTCTTAGAAACGAACATTGGTATTCCTAAAAAAAAAGAAAATTTGCACATGAACCCATGCCATCCACGAAAATAACATATACTTAGATAACCCTCTCTCCCGAAATCAGAGCAATTGCAACCTAAGAATACGGCATCTCTCCTGGAAATAATATTTCGAAAAGCACCCCCATCTCTTTCTTTTTGAAAATATTTGTAAAGAAAATCCCTCTCTCTTTGAAAGAACATATGCATAGGAATCCACCTCTCATATTTTTAAAGAGAACCAGTTCAGAAGGCCTCGCTTTCGATCAATGTTATCAGCTGAATGCCAGTCCATGGCGTCAGTATTGACACTTGCTTCTTTTTCAGTGGTAGTAAATGAGGTGGCAGGTTTAATATACACAATGACTGAGCGCCTGGCTTGCATTGCGAAATATCTTGGTTCGATTTCTTTAAGATTTCTTTCAACAAATTTTCATTTATATGGCAACATGGAACCAGGAAGTTACAAATCTCAACAAATATTCCGAGAATCGAACCGTAAGATATGAAGTTAACTTTGATCAATTGTACAAAGTCTTCTACTATAATTGGTTAATGTAGTAACTTCCTAGAATGTGACATAAAGATATTTTCATTGGTTTGGACCCTCTCCCTCATATCCATTTAGAGTCACATCCATTCGTCCATAGCCGGTAGAATATATGTTTTTGCTTTGTACCATCAGTCTTCACATCACTGTATTCTCAGTAATTCAGTCTTCACATCACTGTACTCTCAGTAATTCAGTCTTCACATCACTGTACTCTCAGTAATCCCTCACTCTCCAGTTTTACAGGAAAAAATTAGCAAATATAAGATTTGAATTTCTGTACACACACGCACAAACACACACATATATATCTATATACACAACATTTCTATATCATACATGTTGTATTTTATTTATACATTTGTTTACATATAAAGATAATACTTTTTTGAAAAATCGAATTTCCAACTCTGTATTGGGAAGGTAGATGGGAGGTTTATACCTTAGTTCAATTTTGTTCATAAAATCTAAATGCCTTTGCATGCTCTTCGCTCACATAAACTTTTTAATTTTTCTTCACAAACGTAAGTTTATATCCTTCGCAAATTATAGAACAGAGTCTGTGAACTGTGAAGTGTCAAATAATTGTTTATTATAGAAAGTGTAAAAAGTAAGAGCCGATTTCTGGTTGGCTCTCTCCATTATCTGTTTTATCGAAAGCCTAAATGTTTGGCTTTTCAAGTTCTGGAACTTTCCTTGAGTGGGCCTTGATCACCTTTCTGTCTACACCGGCTTGACCTATTGCGGTTTCTAAACGCTCGGAAATTGTGCAAGTCTTGGTTTGTGAGACCCGATACAGCTTAGGAAAAATACATTTCTCATATCCTCATTTTTGTTGAAATATTGCATAATGAAATGACATACATCAAGGTCTTTATCTTTGTGTGAAATGAAGTGTTATTCTAAAAGTCCTTGACATACTTCTTGAGTTTTTGACAAAATCAATATTTGAATACCACCTCATTTATACTAGCTTTCATATGACGTTCAAGCGACCTGATTCTGATGACCTACATTTTGAGGTCAGTGCCGTTAGCGATGGCTCTGTCAAAGGAGAAAATTTGTATCGTACTTGAACAGACTCGACAGAAAGTTTGCTAGATGCTCCAAGATCGCGAGAAACTTATAAATTACATTAAAAATGTATGTTTACCGGGATAGCATATGAAAGCTCTAGAGCTTGTTTCCAATGGGGCCCCAGATGTTATCACAGAAAATCATTATAATTAAATTTATAATGACATGAAAAAATAATTCAATAATAATAAAAAAAATAAAATAAATTAGCACAATGACTTTGTCAGTATATAAGTATCACAGTTTAAGAATAGCAATGTAAATTTACAAGATTTATCCTAAAAAAGGTTAAAAAAGGTAAATATCACAATTTTATTTGCCTAGTCTCCTTTGGTCTAAAAACTGTTTAACATATGATTAATGTTAGAGGTGATATTGCGATATTACCCGGAGACCAAACCAGAGCTCATATCACCTCTCACGGTAAGAATCCTTAACTTGACTAAAGCACAATTCACCTCTTTCGTCAAGACTCGTCAACCAGACTAGAACTCATTGCCACCACTTACGGCAAGACTAGTAAACCAGAGTAGAATACAGTGTCAACCTGTTATGTCAAGACTCATAAACTAGACTGAAACTCAGAGTCACCTCTTACGACAAGAACACAAAGCATAGAAATACTCATAGTTACCTCTAACGTCTAGATTTGGAATTTCAATGTGACCAGTAGTATGCTGTTATTTAGAGACAGGTAGCACGTGCCTCAAATCCCATTTTAGAAAAGATGGACCACAAGTATATATTTGCACCTTTTTCCCATTTTCAGCATACTTTGCAATAGACCCCCTTTTCTTTACGACATTTAGTCCGGTGTTTGTAGGTCAAAAATGGAAAATGAAAAGTTAGAATTTCCCTCGATCTCCTTTAGTTGTGTTCTATACTTCCGTGTCTTATGTACCATAATCATGCGACACCAGTTACGTTCGTATTATGCATTATGTGTGCATTTGAATAATAAAATCAATTAACAGTAGGCTGTAGATAGTGTTACCGTCTTTTTAAATCATGCTTTATGTACCTATCACATATTTAAAGTGGATTTATGTATCACACCACGACGGTATGATCTGAAACAAACGTACGTATGTCCAGACTCGTAAAGTAGACTGAAACTCAGTGTCACCTCTTACGTCAAGACTCCTGAACAAGACTAGAGCACAGTATCTCCTCTTACGACAAGAACACAAACCATAGAAATATTCATAGTTACCTGTAACGTCTAGATTTGGAAGTCAAGTCAAAAACTACTTCAAGCGAGATCCGCTAGTATGCTTACTGAGAATCGGCACATGGTCTCCTGCAGGTGCTGCGTTTTTTTCCAACTAAAAAAAGCCATTGTCATAAATGACGTCAATTTGACCAGTAGTATGCTGTTACTTGGATGTAGTATTTTATCCTCTTATTTATTTATTTATTCACAGATTGTGGGTCTCCTCCGGACATTTCCAATGCAGGTGCATCCGGGTCCTCAACGACGTATGGCAGCTCCGTAAGTTACTCTTGTAACACAGGATATTCAGCGTCCTCTAGTGTCAATACAATAACTTGTCAGAGTTCTGGATTGTGGAGCCTCATCACTTTTCGCTGTACAATTATAGGTAAGATATATGCATATTTCATATCGATGGTACACTGGCAGTTTAACCAGGGCAAGATGTTTGCTGCTATTTGTTATCCGCAGATCCAGGTTGGCGGATTGGGGTCTGAAGCACGAACTTCAGCAAAAGTGTCGTATGTTTTGTCGTAAATTAAGACATTTACACCCAAAGGCATGATTGAATAGACTCTCGGAAAATTCGTTTGAGGTGTACCACAACTGCATATGGTTGTTCCTCCCTTGGTAAACATCTTTGGTATTCGCGAAAGTTTCTCGGTTGTGTTTGTGGTATATATTGCACATCTGTCGTAGGAAAGTGAAGTGGTGGTGCAGTTTTGAAAAGAAGCGCTATTTTACTTAATGCAAGGGCATAGGAATAGAAAGAGAAAGGTGGCACGTGCCTCAACTCCCGTTTTAAAAGAGATAGACAACAAGTATATTTGCACCGTTTTCCCATTTTCAGCATACGTTGCAATAGACCCCCTTTTCTTTACGACAATTAGTCCGGTGTTTGTAGGTCAAAAATGGAAAATGAAAAGTTAGAATTTCCCTCGATCTCCTTTAGTTGTGTTCTATACTTCCGTGTCTTATGTACCATAATCATGCGACACCAGTTACGTTCGTATTATGCATTATGTGTGCATTTGAATAATAAAATCAATTAACAGTAGGCTGTAGATAGTGTTACCGTCTTTTTAAATCATGCTTTATGTACTTATCACATATTTAAAGTGGATTTATGTATCACACCACGACGGTATGATCTGAAACAAACGTACGTATGTCCAGACTCGTAAAGTAGACTGAAACTCAGTGTCACCTCTTACGTCAAGACTCCTGAACAAGATTAGAGCACAGTATCTCCTCTTACGACAAGAACACAAACAATAGAAATATTCATAGTTACCTGTAACGTCTAGAATTGGAAGTCAAGTCAAAAACTACTTCAAGCGAGATCCGCTAGTATGCTTACTAAGAATCGGCACATGGTCTCCTGCAGGTGCTGCGTTTTTTTTCCAACTAAAAAAAGTCATTGTCGTAAATTACGTCAATTTGACCAGTAGTATGCTGTTACTTGAATGTAGTATTTTATCCTCTTATTTATTTATTTATTCACAGATTGTGGGTCTCCTCCGGACATTTCCAATGCAGGTACATCCGGGTCCTCAAGGACGTATGGCAGCTCCATAACTTACTCTTGTAACACAGGATATTCAGTGTCCTCTAGTGTCAATACAATAACTTGTCAGAGTTCTGGATCGTGGAGCACCATCAGTTTTAGCTGTACAATAATAGGTAAGATATATACATATTTCATATCGATGGTACACTGGCAGTTTAACCAGGAGAAGATGTTTGCTGCTATTTGTTATCCGCAGATCCAGGTTGGCGGATTGGGGTCTGAAGCACGAACTTCAGCAAAAGTGTCGTATGTTTTGTCGTAAATTAAGACATTTACACCCAAAGGCATGATTGAATAGACTCTCGGAAAATTCCTTTGAGGTGTACCACAACTGCATATGGTTGTTCCTCCCTTGGTAAACATCTTTAGAATTCGCGAAAGTTTCTGGGTTGTGTTTGTGGTATATATTGCACATCTTTCGTAGGAAAGTGAAGTGGTGGTGCAGTTTTGAAAAGAAGCGCTATTTTACTTAATGCAAGGGCATAGGAAGAGAAAAGATAGGTGGCACGTGCCTCAACTCCCGTTTTAAAAGAGATAGACAACAAGTATATTTGCACCGTTTTCCCATTTTCAGCATACGTTGCAATAGACCCCCTTTTCTTTACGACATTTAGTCCGGCGTTTGGAGGTCAAAAATGAAAGATCAAAAGTTAGAATTTCCCTGGATCTCCTTTAGTTGTGTTCTATACTTCCGTGTCTTATGTACCATAATCATGTGACACCAGTTACGTTCGTATTATGCATTATGTGTGCATTTGAATAATAAAAAAATCAATTAACAGTAGGCTGTAGATAGTGTTACCGTTTTTTTTAAATCATGCTTTATGTACTTATCACATATTTAAAGTGGATTTATGTATCACACCACGACGGTATGATCTGAAACAAACGTACGTATGTCCAGACTCGTAAAGTAGACTGAAACTCAGTGTCACCTCTTACGTCAAGACTCCTGAACCACACTAGAGCACAGTATCTCCTCTTACGACAAGAACACAAACCATAGAAATATTCATAGTTACCTCTAACGTCTAGATTTGGAAGTCAAGTCAAAAACTACTTCAAGCGAGATCCGCTAGTATGCTTACTAAGAATCGGCACATGGTCTCCTGCAGGTACTACGGTTTTTTTTCCAACTAAAAATGTCATTGTCGTAAATTACGTCAATTTGAGCAGTACTATGCTGTTACTTGAATGTAGTATTTTATCCCCTTATTTATTTATTTATTCACAGATTGTGGGTCTCCTCCGGACATTTCCAATGCAGGTACATCCGGGTCCTCAACAACGTATGGCAGCTCCGTAAGTTACTCTTGTAACACAGGATATTCAGCGTCCTCTAGTGTCAATACAATAACTTGTCAGAGTTCTGGATTGTGGAGCCTCATCACTTTTCGCTGTACAATTATAGGTAAGATATATGCATATTTCATATCGATGGTACACTGGCAGTTTAACCAGGGCAAGATGTTTGCTGCTATTTGTTATCCGCAGATCCAGGTTGGCGGATTGGGGTCTGAAGCACGAACTTCAGCAAAAGTGTCGTATGTTTTGTCGTAAATTAAGACATTTACACCCAAAGGCATGATTGAATAGACTCTCGGAAAATTCGTTTGAGGTGTACCACAACTGCATATGGTTGTTCCTCCCTTGGTAAACATCTTTGGTATTCGCGAAAGTTTCTGGGTTGTGTTTGTGGTATATATTGCACATCTGTCGTAGGAAAGTGAAGTGGTTGTGCAGTTTTGAAAAGAAGCGCTATTTTACTTAATGCAAGGGCATAGGAATAGAAAGAGATAGGTGGCACGTGCCTCAACTCCCGTTTTAAAAGAGATAGACAACAAGTATATTTGCACCGTTTTCCCATTTTCAGCATACGTTGCAATAGACCCCCTTTTCTTTACGACAATTAGTCCGGTGTTTGTAGGTCAAAAATGGAAAATGAAAAGTTAGAATTTCCCTGGATCTCCTTTAGTTGTGTTCTATACTTCCGTGTCTTATGTACCATAATCATGCGACACCAGTTACGTTCGTATTATGCATTATGTGTGCATTTGAATAATAAAAAAATCAATTAACAGTAGGCTGTAGATAGTGTTATCGTTTTTTTAAATCATGCTTTATGTACTTATCACATCTTTAAAGTGGATTTATGTATCACACCACGACGGTATGATCTGAAACAAACGTACGTATGTCCAGACTCGTGAAGTAGACTGAAACTCAGTGTCACCTCTTACGTCAAGACTCCTGAACCACACTAGAGCACAGTATCTCCTCTTACGACAAGAACACAAACCATAGAAATATTCATAGTTACCTCTAACGTCTAGATTTGGAAGTCAAGTCAAAAACTACTTCAAGCGAGATCCGCTAGTGTGCTTACTAAGAATCGGCACATGGTCTCCTGCAGGTGCTACGTTTTTTTTTTCCAACTAAAAATGTCATTGTCGTAAATTACGTCAAACTAAAATGTCATTGTCGTAAATGACGTCAATTTGACCAGTAGTATGCTGTTACTTGGATGTAGTATTTTATCCTCTTATTTATTTATTTATTCACAGATTGTGGGTCTCCTCCGGACATTTCCAATGCAGGTACATCCGGGTCCTCAACGACGTTTGGCAGCTCCATAACTTACTCTTGTAACACAGGATATTCAGTGTCCTCTAGTGTCAATACAATAACTTGTCAGAGTTCTGGATCGTGGAGCACCATCAGTTTTAGCTGTACAATAATAGGTAAGATATATACATATTTCATATCGATGGTACACTGGCAGTTTAACCAGGAGAAGATGTTTGCTGCTATTTGTTATCCGCAGATCCAGGTTGGCGGATTGGGGTCTGAAGCACGAACTTCAGCAAAAGTGTCGTATGTTTTGTCGTAAATTAAGATATTTACACCCAAAGGCATGATTGAATAGACTCTCGGAAAATTCCTTTGAGGTGTACCACAACTGCATATGGTTGTTCCTCCCTTGGTAAACATCTTTAGAATTCGCGAAAGTTTCTGGGTTGTGTTTGTGGTATATATTGCACATCTTTCGTAGGAAAGTGAAGTGGTGGTGCAGTTTTGAAAAGAAGCGCTATTTTACTTAATGCAAGGGCATAGGAAGAGAAAAGATAGGTGGCACGTGCCTCAACTCCCGTTTTAAAAGAGATAGACAACAAGTATATTTGCACCGTTTTCCCATTTTCAGCATACGTTGCAATAGACCCCCTTTTCTTTACGACATTAAGTCCGGTGTTTGTAGGTCAAAAATGAAAGATCAAAAGTTAGAATTTCCCTGGATCTCCTTTAGTTGTGTTTTATACTTCCGTGTCTTATGTACCATAATCATTCGACACCAGTTACGTTCGTATTATGCATTATGTGTGCATTTGAATAATAAAAAAATCAATTAACAGTAGGCTGTAGATAGTGTTACCGTCTTTTTAAATCATGCTTTATGTACTTATCACATATTTAAAGTGGATTTATGTATCATATCACGACGGTATGATCTGAAACAAACGTACGTATGTCCAGACTCGTAAAGTAGACTGAAACTCAGTGTCACCTCTTACGTCAAGACTCCTGAACCAGACTAGAGCACAGTATCTCCTCTTACGACAAGAACACAAACAATAGAAATATTCATAGTTACCTCTAACGTCTAGATTTGGAAGTCAAGTCAAAAACCACTTCAAGCGAGATCCGCTAGTATGCTTACTAAGAATCAGCACATGGTCTCCTGCAGGTGCTGCGTTTTTTTTCCAACTAAAAAAAGTCATTGTCGTAAATGACGTCAATTTGAGCAATACTATGCTGTTACTTGGATGTAGTATTTTATCCTCTTATTTATTTATTTATTCACAGATTGTGGGTCTCCTCCGGACATTTCCAATGCAGGTACATCCGGGTCCTCAACGACGTATGGCAGCTCCGTAAGTTACTCTTGTAACACAGGATATTTAGCGTCCTCTAGTGCCAATACAATAACTTGTCAGAGTTCTGGATCGTGGAGCACCATCAGTTTTAGCTGTACAATAATAGGTAAGATATATATATATTTCATATCGATGGTACACTGGCAGTTTAACCAGGGCAAGATGTTTGCTGCCATTTTGTCATCCGCAGATCAAGGTTGGCGGATTGGGGTCTGAAGCACGAACTTCAGCAAAAGTGCCGTATGTTTTGTCTTAAATTAAGACATTTACACCCAAATGCAGATGTTATCACAGAAAATAATTATAATTAAATATATAATGACATGAAAAAATAATTCAATAATAATAAAAAAATAAATTAGCACAATGACTTTGGCAGTATATGAGTATCACAGTTTAAGAATCGCATTGTATATTTACAAGATTTATCATAAAAAAGTTAAAAAGGGTAAATATCACAATTTTATTTGTCTAGTCCCCTTTTGGTCTAAAAACTGTTTAACATATGATTAATGTGAGAGGTCATATTCCGATATTACCCGGAGACCAAACTAGAGCTCATATCACCTCTCACGTGAAGACTCTGAAAACCAACTAGAACTCATATCACATCTCACGTTAAGACTAGGAAAACCAAACTAGAACTCATATCACCGCTCATGTTAAGACTCCTTAACTTGACTACTGCACAATTCACCTCTTTCGTCAAGACTCGTCAACCAGACTAGAACTCATTGCCACCACTTACGACAAGACTAGTAAACCAGAGTAGAGTACAGTCTCATCCTGTTATGTCAATACTCCTAAACAAGACTAGAGCACAGTGTCACCTCTTACGACAAGAACACAAAGCATAGAAAAACTCATAGTTACCTCTAACGTTTAGATTTGGAAATCACGTCAAAAACCACCTCAAGCGAGATCCGCTAGTATGCTTACTGAGAATCGACACGTGGTTTTCTGCAGGTGCTTCGGGTTTTTCAAACTAAAAAATGTCATTGTCATAAGTGACGTCAATTTGACCGGTAGTATGCTGTTATTTCGAGATAGGTAGCATGTACCTCAAATCCCATTTTAGAAGAGATGGACAACAAGTATATTTGCACCGTTTTCCCATTTTCAGCATACGTTGCAATAGACCCCCTTTTCTTTACGACATTAAGTCCGGTGTTTGTAGGTCAAAGATGAAAAATGAAAAGTTAGAATTTCCCTGGATCTCCTTTAGTTGTGTTCTATACTTCCGTGTCTTATGTACCATAATCATGTGACACCAGTTACGTTCGTATTATGCATTATGTGTGCATTTGAATAATAAAAAAATCAATTAACAGTAGGCTGTAGATAGTGTTACCGTCTTTTTAAATCATGCTTTATGTACCTATCACATATTTATAGTGGATTTATGTATCACACCACGACGGTATGATCTGAAACAAACGTACGTATGTCCAGACTCGTAAAGTAGACTGAAACTCAGTGTCACTTCTTACGTCAAGACTCCTGAACCACACTAGAGCACAGTATCTCCTCTTACGACAAGAACACAAACCATAGAAATATTCATAGTTACCTCTAACGTCTAGATTTGGAAGTCAAGTCAAAAACTACTTCAAGCGAGATCCGCTAGTATGCTTACTAAGAATCGGCACATGGTCTCCTGCGGGTGCTACGTTTTTTTTTTCCAACTAAAAATGTCATTGTCGTAAATTACGTCAATTTGAGCAGTACTATGCTGTTACTTGAATGTAGTATTTTATCCCCTTATTTATTTATTTATTCACAGATTGTGGGTCTCCTCCGGACATTTCCAATGCAGGTACATCCGGGTCCTCAACGACGTCTACATTTGGAAGTCAAGTCAAAAACCTCTTCAAGCGAGATCTGAAACCATGCTCCCTGAGATTCAGCCCATGGGATCCTGCAGGTGCTACGTTTTTTTTTTCCAACTAAAAATGTCGTCGTAAATTACGTCAATTTGACCAGTAGTATGCTGTTACTTGAATGTAGTGTTTTATACTTCCGTATCTTATGTACCATAATCATGTGACACCAGTTACGTTCGTATTATGCATTATGTGTGCATTTGAATAATAAAAAAAATCAATTAACAGTAGGCTGTAGATAGTGTTACCGTTTTTTTTAAATCATGCTTTATGTACCTATCACATATTTAAAGTGGATTTATGTATCATATCACGACGGTATGATCTGAAACAAACGTACGTATGTCCAGACTCGTAAAGTAGACTGAAACTCAGTGTAACCTCTTACGTCAAGACTCCTGAACCAGACTAGAGCACAGTATCTCCTCTTACGACAAGAACACAAACAATAGAAATATTCATAGTTACCTCTAACGTCTAGATTTGGAAGTCAAGTCAAAAACCACTTCAAGCGAGATCCGCTAGTATGCTTACTAAGAATCGGCACATGGTCTCCTGCAGGTGCTGCGTTTTTTTCCAACTGAAAAAAGTCATTGTCGTAAATTACGTCAATTTGACCAGTAGTATGCTGTTACTTGAATGTAGTATTTTATCCTCTTATTTATTTATTTATTCACAGATTGTGGGTCTCTTCCGGACATTTCCAATGCAGGTGCATCCGGGTCCTCAACGACGTATGGCAGCTCCGTAAGTTACTCTTGTAACACAGGATATTTAGCGTCCTCTAGTGCCAATACAATAACTTGTCAGAGTTCTGGATCTTGGAGCACCATCAGTTTTAGCTGTACAATAATAGGTAAGATATATACATATTTCATACCGATGGTACACTGGCAGTTTAACCAGGGCAAGATGTTTGCTGCTATTTGTTATCCGCAGATCCAGGTTGGCGGATTGAGGTCTGAAGCACGAAATTCAGCAAAACTGTCGTATGTTTTGCCGTAAATTAATACATTTACACCCAAAGGCACGATTGAATAGACTCTCGGAAAATTCGTTTGAGGTGTACCACAACTGCACATAATTTCTGGGTCCACCACTGTGTTCTTCTTGAATAGTTTTGCATCTAAAGGCATGGTTGTTCCTCCCTTGGTAAACATCTTTGGGGAGGGGATTCGTGAAAGTTTCTGGGTTGTGTTTGTAGTATATATTGCATATCAGTTGTAGGAGAGTGAAGTGATGGTGCAGTTTTGAAAAGAAACGCTATTTTACTTAATGCAATGGCATACGAAGAGAAAGAGATAGGTGGCACGTGCCTCAACTCCCGTTTTAAAAGAGATAGACAACAAGTATATTTGCACCGTTTTCCCATTTTCAGCATACGTTGCAATAGACCCCCTTTTCTTTACGACATTTAGTCCGGTGTTTGTAGGTCAAAAATGAAAAATCAAAAGTTAGATTTCCCCCTGGATCTCCCTTAGTTGTGTTTTATACTTCCGTGTCTGAAAAATTAATTAACAGTAGGCTGTAGATAGTAAACAAGAGTAGAGTACAGTGTCACCCAGTTATGTCTCGTAAACTAGGCTGAAATTCAGTGTCACCTCTTACGTCAAGACTCCTGAACAAGACTAGAGCACAGTGTCACCTCTTACGACAAGCGCACAAACCATAGAAATATTCATAGTTACGTCTAATGTCTAGATTTGGAAATCACGTCCAAAACCACCTCAAGCGGGATCCGCTTGTATGCTTACTGAGAATCGGCACATGGTCTCCTGTAGGTGCTGCGGGGTTTTTTTCAACTAAAAAACGTTATTGTTATAAATTACATCAATTTGACCGGTAGTTTGCTGTTATTTAGATTTAGTATTTTATGCTCTTATTTATTTATTCACAGATTGTGGGTCTCCTCCGGACATTTCCAATGCAAGTACATCCGGGTCCTCAACGACGTATGGCAGCTCCGTAAGTTATTCTTGTAACACAGGATATTCAGCGTCCTCTACTACCAATACAATAACTTGTCAGAGTTCTGGATCGTGGAGCACCATCAATTTTGGCTGTAAAATTGTAGGTAAGAGATATACATATTTCATATTGATAGTACACCTGCAATATACACATTAGAAGATGGATCCAAAATTTTGGCCTTGACGTTTGTTGTTATTTTTGTTATGAGGAAATCCCGGTATGTGGTGTGGGGTCTGATACACGAAATTCGGGAAAAATATCTTATGTTTTATCGTAAATTAAGACATTTTACACTCAAAGGCATGATTGAAAATTCGTTTGAGGTGTACCATTACTGGACATTATTTCTGGATCCGTGCCTGTGTAATAGATAAGTTTATACCTACAGACATGGTTGTTAATCCGTTGGTAAATATCTTTGAGAGGGGATCGGAGAAAATGTCTTGGTAATGTTGTAGTGCAGGAGCAGGTGGTACGTCCTAACTCCTATTTTGAAAAGGGGGAACCACAAATATATTTGCACCTCTTCGCCATTTTCAGCATAATTTGCATAAGTGCACCATGTCTTTGCGACATTTAGACCGGGTTTTACTTATCGGCTTATTCCATTAATATTATATAAATACTATACATCCATCCAGCAATCCATCCATCAAACCATCTAAATAATAAAAGGACTACATCCAAGATAATGGATTGTCGGAATGGCAAATGTCGATGCTACATGTTATATAAAAAGATCTATATAAAGCACAAATGTATATTGTGAACGACAATGTAACAAATGATCTTATAATGTAATAATAAAGGTCATTGTTTTGGAACTATTCGTTCCTACAGTTAACCACACCAGCTGAGTGGCGTTTGTGACTTTCATTGACAGTCTTAATTGGGTATACTATATATACTATAAAGTAATATAAGTCTTCAGGTCAAGAATGAAAAATCAAAGGTAAGAATTCTCCTAGGCATCCTTTATATGTTTTTCTTCTTTTTTTTAATTTTATGTGTGTATTTGACGAATTAACAGTCAGAAAGTGTATAGAGTGTTAGCTTTATTTAGATCATGATTTTTGTATCTTTCAAATATTTTAAGGAGATTTACGTATCATAATGCAATGTTAAGATCTGAGACAAACGTAAGCCTCAGTTAAGATACATCCTGTTATCTCTACTGCGTCCAGGTAAAGAAAACTATGAAAGACAGTGTGTATTTATGCAAAAAGAAAAAAAATCAGGTGTGTCATAAAATATTCAATTTATCCACAAATCTTGGCCTTTATCAAATAAAATCAAGTGGAATGTCCACAGAATTATGCTAAGGGGCTGATAATATGTAAATAAAGGTGGGTTTTTCTTATTATTTCTATCAAAAACTTCCATTTGCAAAATACAGTTAGATGCAGTCACATTCTTCATTTAGTACATTTCGAGTTAAGTTGTTGACTGCTTTTCTTATTAACTTTATGATAAAAAAAAATAGTCTTTTACTTACTAAACTTACAACTAAAACAAGTTTGGTACTAAACTTGATTCCCAGCTTGATCTAAGCGCCATATCGACAAATATAACAGAATAAAAGGTCAAAACATGGATATTTTTTCCTGTAGGGTCCCGTGTTAACTCACGAAATTTTCAGCAAGATTTACACAACTTTCTTCATTTTAACTTTATATAACACATGTATCAAAAATGTTTGTCAGACACTCCTTTACCAGAATTATAACAGTTTACTAAAGGTCATCCACATTAATTTCGAGAAAATCCCGTAATATTATAGAATTGTTGAACCATTCTTTTCAGAAAAAGGAGAGGTGATATACTACTGTTCATTTGAGGAAAAGGATAGTACATGTTTTACGCAAGATTCTGATGACGACTTTGACTGGACATTGCAATCGGTAATGACTTCGATAAGAATTGATTGTAGCTTGTTCCTCTGATTACATTACATTCATGATTATTGCAATTTCTTTGTGTTGAGTGGAAGGATGGACCCGTGAGGCAGCTAACGACCTCTATAAGTTGACTGCTGTTACTTTAATTGACCACCCTAAGCCGTGCTGCATCTGTAATATAATCAAATATATATGTATATTGTTTTGTGTGATTTATAAGTTTTAATCTTCTTTTGAATATGCATGTTTTTGACAGATTTTATGCAGTTCAGATTTTCTTTGTCTCTTGTCCTTATCTTGTTTAACACTTATACAGTGCAATTTGATCAGGGATAGATTCAGGGTAGTGCAAAGTAAGTCATGGAAAATACCTTCCTTAATGGCTACAACTTGCGATAAGTTGCATACGATTAAAAACTTAAGGTATCACAGTGATAACAAATGATTCAGTCTATTTGTATTAGTAGAGTTATGTGAACATTTTATTAAAATTTTCCTAGACTTTGTAAAGTTTTCAGATGCTAAGGTGAGCGATATAGGCCCAATTCAGTTTGTTGTTTCTACAAGGATTTTATTACATCTGGTATTGTGTTTATATGTAACCAAATGATATTTTAAATCAAAACTGACTCTAAATATTAGAGTTAATTGTACCATCCCTACTTCCCGTCCTTTTTTGCATCTTGCTGAGTATTTTGTTAATAAAAATGTAAAATACGAATGTAATTACTGTCACATGACTACGACACTAACGACAATGTACCACAGTGGACATTCACGGACCCCTGAAGTTCAGAGGTGAGACCAGGTGCCCGGGAGGAATGAGCGTCTCTTGTTCGGCTAGCCACACCCGCCGCGAATATCCATAACTACAGATAAAACAAATAATATTCAGCGCTGTATATATACATGAATGTGGATAAACACTGTGTAGAAAGTGCCATAGCCACACAACATCAGATTTGGTTGATTGATTGATTGATTGATTGATTAAGTATTATTTTACATCACTCCACGATTATTTCACGTATATGGGGACGGCATCTGACTGATGCATTGCATACAAATTTAGACCTTTGCAACGGACACACCCGAAGCAGTGGGGGGTCTTTTACTTGCCACTCCCACCGTGACACGCGACCTTGGTTTTTACTGCCTCATTCAAAAGGCAGAATATCGGTGTGCCAAGGGCGAAAGTCTAACCTGGGACCTCTCGATCTCGAGCCAAGCACCTTATCGACTGGGCCACATCGGCTTCACAACATCAGGAAATAGGATAAAATAACAGTACATTTATTTGTTAAACTGTATATAAAGGATAATTTAGAATTCCCTGCCAAATTCGAGGAATTTACATATATTTTAGTATTGCACCCTTGTTCGCCCTTCTGGAGCCTGTTTTACTAAACTTCTTTAGTTACGATGAACATTTCACACTTAAACATTTCTTACGAATATTCGTTAGATAAGAAAAATTATTTAATAAGGCGTTGGTAAGACTTTGTCTTAACGTAAGAAAATTCGTAACATATAAAGATTCGAAAGTTAAGATTTTTGAAATTTTTAAGACGTTCGAATCATTCTTAGTAACAATTCGTATTTCATTGTTGTTTTTGTTTTTACTTTTAACTTTGGGGTGAATGTAATCAATGCATAAGATGAATAACGCGGCCATTTTGTTATTCTTGGATACAAATTTGTAATATTTTAATTTACATAAATTTTAAATTAAGAAAGCACTGAAGAGTCGTAAGTTACAAAGAATTTATTTGTAACTGACGAACTTTTTTCTTTAGTAAGATGCATTTTCTTCGTATCTTAAATTTACAATGACTTACGAACAAATAAAATGAGATGAAATATATTACAAAATTTGTACAGAGCGTTGATTAAACTGTGTCGATCTACATTATCTTAACAAATCCATATTGAATTAGAGTGATGCCATATCTCTGATATAAAAAGGCGATTTACAACCCTTGAACTACAATTTACGATTGCGCCAATCAGCTGTGGAACATCAATCCATTCACGTTTTTTTTTTTTTATTATTTTAATTTTTATTTTATTTTATTATTATTTTTATTATTTTTTGCCAAAAAGGAAATTCATCGTAAAAGGAAAGCAGTCAATGATTTTGAATTTCACCATTGAAATTTACCTTTAACATAGAACAAATCATGATATTACCGATTACATATTTCAAGTTGGTATGGCTCAGTGGATGAGGTGTTCGACGCGTGACCAAGAAGCTCCTGGTTCGACTACCGCATAGGACAAACCGGTGTACTGTCTTTCTAAAGAAACAATAAAAGCCGAGTTCCCATTTGACAGTAGATATGGCACGTAGTAAATATCTTTCTACTTCAGGTGGGCCCATTGCAAAGGTACTTTAAGTTTAAATACAACAATAAGATACTGAATAATGTTCACAAGGAATATCGATATGACATTACAAAAAAGTGAGTAAAGGCAACCACGGAATCCTGGGAAAATCCAGAGCTGGGATCAAGCGCCATGGAAGAGTAAGCATCCCCTGCCGACCGGTCACACTTGTCATAATATATGTCGAATTATTGCAAACTCGAAGTCACATTCAGTAGACGGTATTATTTCATTGCAATGCATCAGTTAGATACCGTCACCATGTAGGTATGTAATCGAGAATGGATGTGAACAATTTATCAATCTGTATAATTTACACCTTACATGTCACACAATATTACATACATGGAATACTCATAAAAATGCACATCAGCGCACATCTTCTTGAATATTCCGAATTGCTAGCAGAAGCCTGGTATATCAAGACATGCATTATTCTTGTTATCCAACAAATTTCTGTGCAGATGTTTTTATCAACTTTTGGGGTTTTTAACACATGTATATATATATTTTGCACATTTTGCAATTTTAGCCCTGGTTTCATGGTTTTCACTTGCATAAGATCCCCTTGTACGCTTCCAGGATGTTTTAAGATGTTTTCTGCAGAATCGTTTTTATACATGGTATCAACTGCATCCCTATTAGAATCAGATTCTGCAAGGACGGTTACGGGGTCTGGTAGCCCTGGTGCAGCCGGCGTTCGTAGCTTTACGCTACCTTTGTTAATTACCGCTGCATCATTTTAACAACATGTTTTTGAGTTTTTCAGTACTAGTATACAGTCCGAGACAGTAATATTTTCTATCGCTCAGGGCATAGTGACACGTTGTGATTATATTTTCAAGATCTATTCAGGACAACATGGACGCTTTATTTATTTATCTATTTTAATTATTATTTTTTTTTATCTATTTCATTAATTTATTTATTGTTATTATCATTTTTTATTTATTTATTTATTATTATTATTATTATTATATATTTTGTTTTTTTTTTTTTTTTGGTAAAGTGTAATCCACGAAATTAATAACCCATAGTTTTTTGTAAAACCACAAAAATTGGACCGAAGGAAAATAAAGTATTTCTCAGTATTCCGAGGCACATGTTTTGGTGTAATCTTGTTGTTATATCGGTAGACATCTGACAAAGCTTTATGACACAAATCGGCAAGGACATGTACATCAAACATGATAATAGTAAAATACACACGGAAAAACGAAATAATAAAAATATTCGATTGTGCTGCGGTAACGATACCGAGTTAGAACGGTCAATTGAATTAACAAACGTCACTCAATTGGTGGGCTCCTATCTTCCCATTCACCACAAAAGCAGTACAATCAAAGGACAGACATTAAAACATTTATAAATAATTCTCCACATAGAGAACATGGATCAACAGGTTTCTTAAGAAGAGAGGTCATAAAAATATTTTAATTAAATTTAACCATTTCTCATTGCATTTGCATATACTTATGACATCACGGCGGATGTGACCGGTAGGCAGGGCATGCTTACTCCTCTTCACCTGATCCCACATGTTTAAACAAGGGTTCCTGATTATTTGTATTGTATATATAGAATTATAGTTATGTTGTTTGGTCGTCGGTTGTGGATCGTCGGATAGGTATCTCAGATTTTTAATTATTGAGAAATTTACATTCCTGGTTCAATTGCTGCATTGTGGAGCTAAAGTTAAGTCAAATTATTCTGCATTAATCGTGAACAAGTTCAGATTTTGGCACTTACTACTAATAATGCAACGAAAACAAATCGCTCTTAAATACCGAGCAAGAAAGATGATATTAATAAATGTATATTTATATGCTCCTATTTACATTACAAAAACGTTGAAAAAGTGAAAGTAAAAAAGGCGCAGATTAGCTTCTTAGAGCTTTTTATGTACTCGTAGTTCAATGTAATGGATATAGTCAGGAATAAAAGTAAGACTGAATAGACGGTATTAAGTTATGTATCATTTACGTAATCGTGCCCATGGGCTTGAGAAAAAGATATTAATGTACTGTTTCTCTTGTTCTTTTAAAGGGAGAAACCCCATTACGTTCAACAGGTCCAGAAGCGGCTTATAACGGATCAAAATATTTATACATTGAAGCATCTAGTCCTCGTGTCAAAGGAGATCATGCCTCAATACAGCTTCGGTTGCCATCGATTGGTAAAGATATCTATAACTAATTTCAATTGAGTTTGATAAAAAGTCATATTACAGCTTTACCTTATTGAATAAAATCACTTGACAGTGAAATATACTCATCCATTCATAACTTAGACGATTTATACTAACACCAAACATGAATTAAACATTTGCGGGATATTATTTTTGTCTATATAATGTAATGTGTGTTTCTTTTTCTTTTTCTTTTTCTTTTTGTTTTGGGGGGGTGTTTTTTGGGGTTTTTGGGGGGGATTGTTTTTTGGGTTTTTTTTATTTTTTTTGGGGGGGGGGTGTTTTTGTTTTTTGGTTTTTGTTTTTGTTTTTGTTGTTGTTGTTTTGTTTTTTTTTTTTTGAAAGGAGTGGGGGTATATTCAACTTCTAAGATCTCTTAAATTCCAGAACAACAGAGAATGTAGAGAGGTAAACTGAGTTTTTAATACTGGAAGATCGAGTACAGTGTATCAATGGGGATAGTTCATTGTACGTATCCCTTTTGAGTTTTACATATTGAAGCATTTCTTTATGAGTAGAGGCTCGAGAGATTCCGAATGCAGAATGGGTTATGACTTTGGTTTTATCCTAGACGATAATATAATTTTTCAGTACATTTTTACAAATACTGTTATAATTATTTTGAAATCTGCATTTAAATTCATTGAGGAAGCATACATAGATGATATATATTTAATTATTTTCTCATTTAAGATAATAGTTATGTTAAAACATAAGATTAAAGGACAAGATTTCACTTAGAAACTGAAGATAAATCCCGATTTCGTCTGGATCATCTAAGTGTTTGTGAAAAGTCTCATTTTGATCTCATCTCTGATTATCCATAACAAAGATGTTCAGTTTCTAATTGATAATAAGGTGGTTCTTTGTGCGGGGGGGGGGTGTTAACGCCATAACTTTTTGTGTATGTATGGCAGGAAAATATATCATCAAAAATGTTACAGTAGGGGACGTCTCGGATCGTGGTGGTGTCAATACTTTGTATTAATATTTTTCTGTGAAATATGGCAACATCAAGATATGTGTAGGATAGGAAAGCATGATATCACTTCTTTTTGGAAATTCTCATTTCGACACACAGTATATGTGACGCCTTTTTATGCGACGTCATTAACGAATTAAGGGAGTGGTAAATTTAAATTAAGTATAACGGGTAATTATGTGTTTTGAACAGTTTAGGTAATGCAGAAAATAGGGGGATCCCCCTTTTAATAAAATCGATACATGCGAAGTGGAAGGGAGAGGAGTCCCCCCCCCCCCAATTTTTCTGATCGACTTGATTAGCACTTGACCCTGGGCGATGTCTCTAAAGGTGCACAAACGAACATATCGAATGACAAAAGTTACATTTAGTTTCTAAATAGAACGTTACAAGCAAAATGACGCTCTCTCAGTGACAAGAAAGTGCTCGTCAGTGACACAAAATGCAACACATTGGATAATTTCTTTCCTCTATGCGCGCTCGAAAACGCCCTCTAAAAAGGGTGTAAATGCCCTTTGAAAAAGGGATGATAAAATTATCAAGAGGACGCCGTCTAAGAGAATACCGAAACCCCCTCTAATTAACATTGAAAGCTATAGAAAAGTCTGAGGATTTCGCATGACCGATGCCCACACAAAAACGCCCTCTATGATTGAAAAAAAACACCCTTTAATGTGACGTAAAACACCCTCTAAGAAAGGATGAAAACGCCATCTTAGACCTCTAGAGTTCAAAAGAACATCTTTATTGGTCAATTTCATATTGGTGTAAATGCAACATATGATGTTGTGATTAGATTATAAATGTATTGGGTTAACAGACCCTTTACTTTCACTCATCGAATCATATTTACACCTTATATCTATGAGTCACCATTCCCAAGGGAATATCTGTGCGCATAAACTTTTATAAAATCTTTGGTAGATGTAAGTATTCTATTTTTTTTTTTTTTATTTTTTTTTTTTTTTTTTATTTTTTTGTAAAATTATGCTTTACTTTTATAAAAGACTTCAACTGAGAGATCGTAGCATCATTCAGCAACCCATGAACGACACAGATACCGTGTCGTTCTAAGGCACTGTCCATTTGATATTCGTGGGGGGAGGCTTTTTTGAAAATAAATTTCTTGCCCTGAATTTGACTAAAAAAATAATCTTGCTTAGTCACGCAGTGAAAATGAAAATCTGTCTCCAGTAGACTAATGTAACTAGTAATTTAAAATTTATAATCATACTTTAGAAAAAAAAGTTAGGTGTTGAAACTCATTTTTTTTTTCCAGAATTATACATATAACACAACAATTTATGCTATTATGATCTATTGTTCTTCATCAGTTTATTCAAAGACAAACCTACCATATTTGTTACGTAAGAGATTTATCAGTAATAGTTGCGATTTCTACGGGTACTAACAGCGCATGTACCTTTATCTTGACGACATCATAGTTATCGATATTTGTGATACGGAAACACTTTTCATGGACCTATACATTAAGATGATTAAGAATAAATTTCATACTAATATCAACGATAAACATGACGATTTTAGATTTCCTGATGTAAATTTCCCTTATTCGAATATTTACAGATGTTTGTATTATTATACTCTACTGAAAAAAAAATCCCTTGCTCAAAGTTGAGGTAAAAAATAATCTGGCCGAGATGAAAAAAAACCAGGCTCACCCCAGATTATTAAATGAACAGTGTCTAATTCCAAGAGCTTAACTTTGTGCATAAATGGTTACACCGGGAAATTCGAAGTCAGGATTTTACGGATGAATGTGCACGATCGGCCAGCCTTGACGCTACTCGGCCAACAATGTCCTTGTGTAATGTTCAGCCTTTTTTGTTACACACAGTCGAACCATGTAGAAGTGTGATCGAGCGAAGTCATAATCCCCCGCCCATTTTAACAACTACAAAATATTCATTAGAGGCCCTCTTTTCTTTTAGAAATTCTTTTCACTCCAACATCAGTAATCCCGCTCGATTTTAAAACTATGCATAACTTAACTCTAGGGCGAGTGGATGTTATATTATCCCACCAAACATACAAAGCTATGACGTCAACAACCCCCGGACCATCAATAAGTAGCTGACCATCTTTGTTATCGATAATCAGTTGCGTTATACTGAGGTATATTGATCGATTGGTGATTCTTTTGCGAACTATATGATTATTTTACATATATTTACAATATAAGAGGTTCATGCAAACACTGATACCTTTATTTAGACTAAAAGTAAAAGCGTAGTAAAAAGACCGCATACAAAAATAAAAACATAGCTAAACACATCGTCGCCTCATAACTATAGTATTCTACTGTCAATTTTTTAAGTTAGAGAAAATCGAGTTTGAAGATTTGAATACAATTGGTCGCTTCTTCGTGCTCTCTAAGATAAAATATATAGATTAATAACATGTATAATGCGTCAAAGATTTAATTTAAATCTTTATTTACCGCAAATTATGGTTAGGTTTCTTTAAATGTGAAGTTTTTCAAATGTAGATAGCACATTTCTCTAAATTTTCTTATAAATTTGAGTAAAACCACAATGTTCTATGTCCATTTTGACCAATGACAAGGGAGAAAATATCACGAAATACAGAGATAGAACTGAATGGTACTTTTCCTATCTATAAATTTGATACATAATTTTTCCATTGATTACAATAGAAATTATGGAGACAGAACAGGATGGAATTTAAAAAAGTGACCTTACCTAACCCACTTAGCGTATATTGACCAATGTAAATGTCTAAAAAAAGATGCGCGATCCAAAGACGAATCCAATGATATATAGAACTCGATTTTTGTCAAATTGGTAGTATATATATGTTTAAGAGTTTGTTTACTAGAAGTATTGTTCTGTGTATCAAATCAAAATCCAACTTCATTAAAATTCCTTTAACCAAAATACTTCTATCTTTCAAAGTTGCTGATGGATGTTTAAAACTTTGGTACAACATGTATGGTTCTAAAATGGGAACTTTAACAATTCTGGAGAAAAAGAAAGGGAATTGGAATTCTTTATTTACCATATATGGCGATCAAGGCAGATCATGGTATGGAATATCTGTTACCTTGAGGGACCTCTTGAACACACAGGTATGGAAGAAGGTTAATTTTATCAATACTGATTTATCTTACGAAGCATGCATGTATATCTATAGAGTAAGAAACGTTATTCGGATTGTATGGTGCACGACTATAAGAAGTATCGTTATGATATGAAAAAATATCGGACATTCGGATCACATAAATTTTTTGACTTAGTTGGGGTTTTTTTTTTGTGGTTGGTTTGGGGTTTTTTGTGTTGGATGTTTTGTATGTATGTGTGTTGGGATTTTGTTGTTGTTGTTGCTGTTGTTTGTTTTTGTTTTGTTTTGTTTTGTTTTTTTGGTTTTTTTTGTTTTTGTTTTTTCTTTTTCTTTTTTGTTGCTGTTGTTTCTTTTTTGTCTGAATCGCTGCCGGTTTGCAGTTTGTCTGTCAATCTGCAAACTATATCATAGAACATAACTTTATAAACATAGAATGGGCTACAGGTATTTCACATCTATTCTAAACTAAACACATGAGCGTAACAATGAATGAACTACATTTTACGGAGCTTACCGTAAGTACTATACTGAAATAGGTAGAGATGACATTTTCATGAGCACTTTCATTGAAACGAGAATTTTGACTACCTTGTTTGCTTATTTACCACTTTCCAAAATAGTTCATGATACTGCTATTGTCTTTAGACACATATTTAAACAAGATCTTTTGGACTCTATGCATTTGTATACTTTGCAGATTAAAATAGATGGTATTGTTGGTGCCGGTAATGAATCTCTCATTGCAATAAACGCTATAAGCATTACGAAAGGGCGTTGTAGTAAGTAGGCATATATGCCTTTAGCAGTATAGCAGTTCTCATATAACATTTTCGTTAACATGCAAAACATTCGCTAGGGCTGCGATAACAGCACTGTTCGGCTTAGCGCTCTAGTGCTCATTACATTAACACGGAATTCCACAAGCGTGAACTCAACTTATTCCTGTTTCCTTCCTTCGGTCATTTTACTCTTTTATAATACACTAATAATGACATGCAACTAACGTTTATTTTCATGTATCATAATTACCATTTTAAAATAACTTACTTTATTTTATATTTTATTTTGATTTATTATTATCCTCATTATTTTTATTGTAGAAGAACATAAAACTGATTGGAACTGTTTGCTCAACATTTTAGAATTTAGTATTATTGTCATTTAAAGCTGTATACCCTATGTTCTCTGGAAGAATGCATATTATGGATTGATTTATTCTAAATTATTTTGAATATATAAATAAGCCTAAAACATATTAAAAAAGGACCCTTGCAAATATTGGGATCAAATTCGTCGTATTAAGTGAGATATAGCTGTCTAAAACACGATGTTTGTAAACGAACTTATCACGTGATCTAATTCGGATGCCGCCGCATCATGGAGGGCGAGGTATATAAACTTGACGAGTAAGTTTAAAAATCTGTATTCAAGTCTGCCAAAGTTAGTATTTACTGAAATCGATTTCTTTTGGAGTCTCCCTTCATCGTATTTGTTTTAATTAAACTGCGCATGTGCGAAGTCAGGTCATGGTTGTATTTATGGAATACCCACTTTATTTACGAAGTATTTCTTTTTATTTTGATATCTCCGAGGGTTTGAAGCAACGAAAGATGTTATTAACGCAAACTTAATAACTTCAGCCATACGAGAAAAATACAGTTTTTGTTTTACATGCGCTATTTTTCAAATTATACTGAATTGTAGGGTATACAACTTTTAATTGTCTTATATTTGCGTCTATGAGGAACATTGAATTTTTCATGCGTCAAAGTGCGTCTGGATGTACATACACGTATAAAGTAATAACCACGTGAAAGTAGCTGTTCACTTAGCAATCTTAAGCTTGTCAAACGCGTTAACGCAATTTTGGTACTTATCACATAAGAAAAGTCGAGGTTAACCCGAAATAAACAAAAATTTATGTTTAGACTGCAGTACACTGCATATAAATAGGTAGGAAATATAGAAATGTATGCATACATCTTTTATTTCATACTTTCAACTTGATCTCTCTTCTTACCTACAGGCATGCAGACATTTATAAATATTCAATATATATGTTTCACAAACTAGTTGCATGAAAAAGGTGAAATTTTGTAAAGTATAAATAACATCTTGTGACATACTGACAATTCCTCAAAATTGCTCCAAACAATATTACGCTGTTTTCTTATAAAGGTTGTCCTGAATGGAAATACGGTGTCTCTTGTACCTCGACTTGTGAATGTGATAGGATGAGATCCTCGCGATGTGATCCACATTTTGGCACTTGTACCTGTAAACCTGGGTGGACTGGCAGAAATTGTGATTGTTCCAATGACACAGTATGCGATGTAGAATTTACAACGTGTTCCACAAATCAATGTCATTGCAGGGATGGTACGTTTTCGCTCCCTGTCAATTGCTCAGGTATAATGCAAGTGTTTAATGATATTCCTTTTTCATATATTAAATGACATACAATGTTTAACAAGCAGTTCATATACCTTTATAAAAAAGTTTAATTTACAGTTTTCGGTGTACGAAATTTTGTTATATTTTGTTAAATATTTCAATATTTCCTATATTTTCCACAAGAATGCATAATTATGTTAAAATATTCAGTAGAGTATAAGTTTTGAAATATATGGTAACCTAAGCGAAGGTTTCATTATCTTATGTGTTACTTGTTTAAATATCTCACCTGAGCTGAAGGCTCAAGTGAGATATTGTCATAGGGAAGTCCGTCGTCCGCGTCCGTTATACATCATCGTCCGGCGTAAACCGTTCATACATTCCACTTTCCATGGGCAACCACTGTACAGAATTTCACCTATCCTAACGGGAGGTATGTACTTAAGGTCCTCTACCAAGGTTGTGTTTTTCAAATGAATCCGATTGTTTTCGACTTCCGCTGCATAAACTTTCACTAGACCTTACAAGAAAATAATTAACGTCTTGTTCTAAGTATGTGTTTTTCGACCTGATCTGCAATCCAAGATGACAGCCATTGGCTTTAATGTAAAGATGATGGATAAATCCAAACCACAAGTCCAAAAATCATGAAACCATAGGACATACAAAATCAGTGAAAATGAAAAACAAATGGAAAATAACAAAATATGTCTACTTGAAGAGCATATGTGAACCCCTGTGATGGAGTGAGATCAGGTGCCCGGGGAGAGTGAGCATCTCCTGCTTGCTAGCAACACCCGTCACATATACCCCGTAGAAAGAGTCAAATCGTGTGAATTCCATATGTATCTATATATGGAGAAGTCGAAGTAGGTAACCTTCTAGTATAGAAGGTGTCAAATCTGTGTAAAGTGATCGGAATCGGTCTCAGTCCAGAATATCATTTAAAAGTCTGGATAACGAGATATCATATGGAGTAATAAGAGTCTCGTAACGACCGTAGAACTTCCTCAGTGACGATGCTATTCTAGCACATATATAACCCTGGTTGAGCAGCTTAACTGAAAGTCGCCTAGCCCTCAGAACAAAGTCATTGTAATTTGAACATGCTCTGGAATAACGTATTAACTGAGATATGAATACGCCGTATGCGGGCGATGATGGAATGTTGCTACTTATGAAAGGAAAGTTTGTGATAGCGAAATTGAAATCGTCACGTTTGTCATAGAGTGAGGTGTTCAATTGACCATTAATGTCGAAAGACAACATAATATCTAAATACGAAGTAGAATTACTAGTTTCTGTGGTTTCTTTGACCTCCAGTTCACTTGGATAGATGATGCTAAGGTAATCCGCGAATGAAGGATTATTAATTGAAAGCAAGTCATCTATATATCTGTAAGTAAAATTGAAGCCAAGAGCCAATTGTTTTTTTCCTTGCGAAAGCAAAGACTGAATGAACTCAGCTTCGTATGAATAAAGGAATATGTCAGCCAGAAGCGGAGCACAGTTAGTGCCCATTGGAATGCCGACAATTTGTTGAAAAACCTTACCTCCAAACACCACAAAAATGTTATCGATAAGAAAGTTCAACATCTGAATGACAGCTGTTTCAGTGTATTTATTTTTGGAATCAGAATTTTCCCTAACAAAGTAAGTTTTATCGTGGCCTATTACTATATATTTGAATTTGCGGCTTCCGTTTTTACTAGTAAATGCATTTTGAATAATTTCCGCTAATCTGTCTTTTAATTTCTGATGAGGGATCGTTGTGTACAGAGTCGAAAAGTCAAAAGACTTGATGGAGTGAATTTTAGTAAAACTTTTTGATTTTAGATGTTCTAACAACTCTTTTGAATTTTTAAGGATCCACATTTGATTAATTCCACTTCTGGAATATACTGTTTCGCAATATCTATGAAGGCCAGATTTAATTTCTGATAATATTTTTGTGAGTAGCATCGATACAGATTTTGTGGAACACTTCGAGGAACCAGCGATAAAGCGTTGTTTGTACGGAGTTTTGTGCATTTTTGGAATAAAGTACAAATATGGAAGTTCTAAATTCAATTTATTTGAGTCAATACCAAACGTATTGAGGACAGATTTATGATTCTCGAGTACTTCCGAAACCGAAAAGTTCGTGAGAGTATAAGTAGGATTTCCTGGAGCTGAATTTAATCCTAATTCTTTCACTAGGCTGTCAAAGTAATATTTCTTACAAGTAAATGTATAATTATTAGATGCTTTATCTGCTGGTGTAATGATATAATGTTCTTGGAGGAAGGTAAGTTCTCTGACAACATCAGGATCTTTAAAAATAGATTCGAATCTGGTGTTTACAGAACCTTGTAATTTTTTAATTTTTGATCTCAGCAGTACTGCAATCGATTTTATCCATTCCGAAAGAGTGTCGACTTGTACTTTCTCTCTTTTTGCCCATCGTGTGGCATATTCCTCGCAGCAGTTCATAATATTCTCAAAATTTTGGCTCCATGTGAATGATCTGGGTTCTCTGTATTTTGGACCTTTAAGTAAAAGTTCTCTTAATTTAGAGTTTTTAACTATATCGAGATCACCAGTAATGACATGGCCACAAGGAGAATATACGAAATTAGACGAGGAACATGCACACGGTTGAGAATGGCATGCAGGGTTGCTAAGATCAAGACACTGTAGAAACCCTTTGTAATTATAAATTTTGGATGCAACTGATGGCGTGTAGCTATAGGAAATACATGGCGGATCTTTGTTTTTGAAATATGGAGGTATTTTCTCTAAAACAGACTTATGATTTAAAATTTGGCCGAAATTTAAATAATCAATGCCTTTATTTGCAAATTTAATTTTGATGAAAGGGCGATTAGATTTTTCCATAGAAATATCGGACTTGACGGGACGAAAAAGTCTAGCGGTCGATATGTCCATAATAATGCCATCTAGTCTATACTCTGCAGAGCTTATATAAGTGAATATACGGTGTCTGGACGATACGTACAACTCGTGTAATTTTCTGAGTGAAATAGAATAAAGTTTTGTACGAATGTGATGAAGGCCCAAAGGTTTATTTATAAATGGCAAAAGAGCATCAAAGGAAATATTATGTATTTCAGGTTTGTTGTATTTGCGTGTACCATGACTTCGATGCCTCCTCTGGCTTTTGTTGAATAAACCGAGTACGTTAACTGATTGACACGCAGGACTAGTGAGATTACCAATACTACTAATATTGTCATTGCATCCATAGGGCGAAGCAGTGCCGAGACGTCTTATCCAGTATTCTTCTCTTTTCCGACGAAAAGGAGTGCTCAAATTGGCATTGTTTGTGGGTGATATATTTTTTCTATAATTCTAATTTTCATTGAGAGAATAGAGTGGTCAGGCTGGTTGAAGTGGCGATAGAGTAATTGGTTTCCACCACAATTTATTTTGGACCTGTGACCTGATACTCTTGTACGGAGTTGTCCCTTTGTCTCTCCAACATATATTAACCCACAGAGTGAACACTCAATACCGTACACAATATTTGAACTCTTACAATTCAAATGGTCAAAACTATGCGTATGAAAGGTATGTTTGGTTAAATTACTCGTAAAAGAATTGTCTGTAATTAAGATGTTGCAAGTTTTGCAATTTTTGGTCCTGCACTTAGATATTTCACAATCATAAGGGGAGAATTTGTAATCTTTAATTACGTCAACTAGTTTAACCTTACAGGGCTTGATGTTTATGAAGCTATCCGCATGTTGATACCAGAGTTCATTATTAGTGCTTACCACAAATGTTTGATTTCTAATGTCATTTAAGATAATATTGGGGACACCTAAGTTAACTGCTATGCACGTGTCTAATGATACATTTTCGACTCCTCCTCTGCAACCGCTTACAAAATTTTACTAAAGCTTACAGAAGGTAAGTACTCAAGGTTCTCTACCAAGTTTATGGTTTTTGTACCTTATCAGTAATCCAAGATTACTCTCTGATTGGTGGACATATTTTCGACTTATCCTTTGCCAACGCTTTACAAAATTACACCAAAACTTACAGGAAATAAGTACTCAATGTTCTCTACCTAGATTTTTTTTCGACCCAAACCATCATCTAAGATTGCTGTCATGAACTTTGATCGATTGATACATTTTCAACCTCTTCACAACTGCTTCGTAAGATTTCACCAGACCTTACAAGAAGTAAGTAATTAAGGTCCCCCACCTAGACTGTGCATTTAGACCCGATCCATCATCTAAGATGGCCGCCAAGGATTATTGGCTGACACCTTTCGACTTCTCATTAACTGCTTCACAGATTTTTGTAAAATTTTGTAGGAAGTAAGTAATCAAGGGCCTCTACCAAAATTGTATCTTTCGACCTCATCCATTATTCAAATGGTCAACAAGGGCTCTGATGTCCGAAACATTTTCATCTTCATTTCATTAGCAGCTTCACAGAATTTCCACAAATTATACAAGATATAAAAACTCTAAGTCCTTTACCAAGATTGTATCCTTCAACCAGATCAGTCATTAAAGATGTCTGCCAAGGACCCTGATTGGTGGACATATTTTTTGTTTTAGCAACTGCTGCACAGAGTTTCATCTTAACTTACAGAAGTTATCAGGCATCATACTAAAATTGTATTTTTGATCCAAATTATCATTCAGGTCAGTTGCCAAGAGCTATGATTTCCAGATTTCGATTTTCGATTTCTTTTTAACTGCTTCATAGAATTTCACCAACTCTTACAGAAAGTAAGTACTGAAAATACTCAAAGTCTTCTACCAAGAACTGAGCTACCATTTCTTTGTGATTAAGCAAATTGTGCTCTGATAAGCGATATAGGCACACTTTGGCCTCTTGCATCAATAGATGTAAGAACATTTTCAAGAACTACCGTTTTAATACCGAGAGCGGGTCAGAAAGAAGGCAATGCTTGCTCTTCTACGCCATCCTGTCGCTCTTTCTCCAGAAACCCGTGTTTTACTCATAAGTTTTATACTATTGTATTTAATTATTGTTGTTGGAGAACTGTTATGACGAGCTGTTATATGCATATAGGAGACGCTTAAACCTCCCGAGCAATGGTCTCATCTCAATTTAATTAGGTTCGCATTTGCCTAAATATGACATTGTATATGATATTGCCCGTTTATTTAAAGGACTTCGAGGTGTCGTTAACCCTTTGGTACTTCTTCGTTGTTTACTTATATTGGTTATTTGTATTACATATCCTTTGGATTGTAATTGGGAATTTTGTCATGATACAGTTATTTCCAATTTCAGTAGGTATTTGCCACAAATCAATATGTCGTCAGTCAGTTTTAAGGGAAGTAGTTTAAATAGCGAGAAATGATATAGAGAGTATTTGTCTTCACGAAGGCTTGACGTCAGATACCTTCTCACACGGGAAATAACTCAGTATAACGAAAATACCTAACAACAAGAGGCTTATGCAGGAGTAACCTGTGGCCTATCGATGTCACCTTCTTGCCAACTAATCCCAACTCTGTACATGTATTCACAAAGAAACTTAAGTCTAAGACTTGAAACCTAAAATAACATGTGTCGTAATTCTAAGAATGAGTTGAAGGTTTCTCTATGTATAGTATGCCTGATATTCTATCTACAGAGGAAATGTTGCCTTCTTCTTAGAGTTAAGACACACGCTTTTATTGGTTTCAAGTCTTACACTTAGTCTTTAGTTTCTTTGTGAATAATATGCCTGATTCTCATGAAGGCGGTGATTTGACGATCATTTCTTTACGCTTCTGTGCCTTATATTGCACTTTAAAATTATGTGAGCATGCAGACTTTTTTCTAATGGCAAATTGTAGTGGAACTGGATAATTAATATTTCAGGTTTGACGGACGTCGTATATTACTGCTCATTTCTTGGAGGGAACAACACATGTAATCTTATACAAGAAAATGATGCTGATTTGGAATGGACTCGTGGTGTGAGGTTTTCTTTAAATTTATCGTTAAATTTCATCTTTTGTGCAATATATCAATTCAACACTTGTTCGGTCATCACATGGAGCAAAACGAATAGCTCAATACTTTTGTAGTAAATGTAAAAAAGGAGGAAGCAATTAACCTTCATAACAAATTTTCAAATGTAAAATATTGACTTATATAATATTATGACAATAATATATAATATATTGACATAAAATTGAATATGTGTGCTGTGGTAGAAGTAGAAATAATTACTTTTCATGAACATCTCTCTTGAAAGCATTTCAGAAGTGAATACCTTACAATGCTGTAATCATTACAAAAATAAAATACGGAAGTGCGACCGTATGTGAAACTTGTGAGATTCGAACCTAAGATTTACTGATATACATCTGAATATTTTAAACACGAAGACACACCTACACCAACAGAGAATCCACTACTCACCTCTAACAAAAACTCATAGTAAAGAGAAAAAGACAGTCACAAAAATTACCACAAAGTATACAGTGAGATTATATTCAGCTAATGTCTTATTCTGATAGCACTGAAAACCCTTCCCTCCATGTCATCTTTAAATTATTACATTCTATATATCAGAAACAAATGAATTGTGAAATAACTTGATTCGACTACGGTCTTAAGTAACGGTTGTTGCCAGAAAACCGTAGTGATATGCTTACTCTCCCCGCGCACCTGATCTCATTCCGTCTTGAAGGTGCACATATGCTTCAAACAGATGCTGATTGATTTTTTCTGTTCTTAGTTCTAACTCACAAGCATCAACAACGTCAAGCTTATGTAAATTGCATTGATCCACAAAGAAAAATCAATCTATTAGAACAATGTAATCAACAAAAAGTGAATTTTTGCCAATATTGTTTTCGAACATATGTTTATTTTCTTTATTTCAGAGATCAAGCATTAGGAACCGTACATCAGCTTATCACAGTTTGCATTATATGCAATTACAAGCGTTCATCTTTGTGCCACAAACAGCTTCAATGCATTTACAGCTACCATCCATTGGTAACAACATTTCTTTATGATATTCCTAATCTCTTAATACATTTTTTTCTTATATTGAGAATAATCGAATAGATAGAAAATATTTACAACTGCAGCCTTAAAAAAGTGGCACTTTTGAAATTTCTGATCGTCCATCATTAAGATGCATATATTTGTCAGCTTTGCCGCTGTGGGTTATATGCCAGATATAATGAAATTGTACGGTCAAAATTTGTTTAGACTGGCCGATTAATTAATGATGAAACAGAATCCGAATCCATGGCATTGCGTGGTGTATGGTGATGTCATTTGGAGATAAAAAAACTTGCATGTAGAATAGATCTAGCACATAAGACAAATTTGACTTACTACTTCTAGGGAAATTGATACAATTCGATAATGTTGAATATTTTGGTATAAATTGAGTAGCATTATGTGAATCAATTAAGTGGCATTATGTGAATCAATTGAGTGGCATTATGTGAATCAATTGAGTAGCATTATGTGAATCAAAACGTAAAACACGAGAATGAGCAATACAGCATCACAAAAGAGCTCGCAAGAAAGTAACTAGGTGGACACCAAAGGATCCTTAGAAACCAGAACTGGTAAAGGTGCTAGGTAGGAGTATATGTCTCTAGCTAGCAACGCATATCAGGAATATCCTGGAATACAAGCAATCAAAACAGAAACAAAACAAAAACTGGGTTCATTCTATTTGAACCACATTAAAGTGTATTAAAAGCGTGTTAAGCAAGTCATTGGCACTTAACTCCAGAATGTGGGATAATAACACTAACAAAAATGAAATAAAACATGAATATATTTTAGATTATAAGTTCTTCCAAACAATATTAATAAATATGCCAAGAGGTTCACCAATCATTGCACGTTTAACTTAGAAAGAAAACACACTATTAAAAGAAAAACTCAAGACATGATCAACATTTTCATCCATTTAATGTTTTGCATTCAAATGATTTTAGATGGTCGGGGATGTTTCACCATGTGGTACAAAATGGTATCAATAGATGTATTCCGGGGATCATTAAAGGTGCTAGAGAAAAAGAGAACAGCAAGAGCCTGGACTTCTCTTTTCGCTGTATCAGGCACTCAGTTTACAGGTTGGAAAGTGACCAGCATCTCTTTAACAGAAATTAACCAAACTAAGGTAGAAAAAATTCTTCTTACAATTTCTAAAATGAATTCAAATATTATCGACACATTACCATTCAGTCACATGTAGCATAAAGTAGATATGGTATATTAACCAAAATGAAAGCACAAAAAATAGCAGTTTAAGAAATGAACTCCTCCGATGGTAATTATAAGTAAGCGAGTAAGAAGAAACATTTAATCAAATGGAAACAAGAATTTAAAGTTGTTTTAACAGTATTTATTGTAAATGATACATTGACATATATATATATAACGAACGTATAATTTTAAGGATTGAGCAGCAAGCAAGGATTATCATATAAAGCTCTTTCCTTATATAGAATTTTATAATTTACATTTTGAGAACACCCACACAATGTTTAACATCGTGTTATTATTATTAAAGATGAAAACATACATATACATACGCCTTCAAACATTTACATATACATATACCGAAATATATGTGCATGTATAATGATAAAATAGTAAAGGGTTACAAAAAATAGAAAAAATGAGGGGGGAAAAAGAAAAGAAAAAGAAAAAAGAATGATAACAGAGCAATGTTACGTTGATTATTATTTATAGGAACTATCCTAAAACCCTTTACATTGTAGTATAAAGCTGCGAACATGTTTGAATCTATCCTCGTTTACATCGTTATTATATATGGTGCATCCATATATCGGTATTTATATTGAATGGCATTGCATGAATTGTAGTAGGTCTAATATCATCATATAATTTACATTCAAAGAAATAGTGCGAGGTATTACTATACATCCACAGGTACACGTATCATTATCTCTTAAATGATTATTATACATGTATAATTCAGAGATCAAAGAGCTGCAGCACAATCGCAGACGAGAGTGATGTATTTGATACCATCTTTTCCCTGTGTAAAAATACTTTTTATGGTCTTTTTCTTTTAAATGAGATTTAAAGGAGGAAAGTGAATTAAGCGATCATGACGAATCACGTAATGAATTCCAATCAGTTGTTGTTTTAGTAAAGAATGGGTTTTGATATAATGTAGTTTTATATCTTGTGTACCTGAAGGCCGTTTCCAGATTTAATAACGCGTAGGCTGACCAGATGAACACTAGGGAGACCGAAGAATGTAAATAAGATGGGACATAATTGTTAACCATTTGGTAAAACGTAAATAGTCTGTGATCAACGCAGTTTCCTGTAGTAGTTTAGCACTGGAACAGGATAGCCTCTCACCAGTCACTATATAGGCTGTCTCGATTTGAATTTGTTCGATTTTCTGTTTTCGTATCTTGTGCAGTTATCTTAACCAATATCTGTATATTCTAAAGTTGGCTGAATAAAAGAAATGTAGATAATTTCAAGTGTTCAAGCGCATCTAGTTTGAATTTAAGAGATGGAAAGTTATGCGTTTTCAAGCTTTTGCTTTAATGTAGTTTATGTGATCATGCCAAGTGCAGGATTTGATAGTTAGTCCTAAATGTCTATGTGATGTTACACTTTGAATATTGGTATTACTCAAGAAAATCGGTTGGCAAGTAGGTTGTACAGTCTTCCTGGTCAACAATAGTTCCTCCGTTTTGTTAGAGTTGAAATTTACGAGCCACTCTTTAGACCAAGCGTGTATTTTTTTATACATCAGTGTTCATATTTGGGGTCTGTCCACGATTAGGTACAGGATGTGCCGTGTGCGAAAAGTCTTTTGAGTTATTACTTATATCGTTTTAACAACTACGAATTTCAAGATCGAAACGATAGTGGTGTACGCATGCGTACACAGAGAGAGGGAAATCCCCACCGGTGCTTACTCTCTGTTGACCTGGTTGTGCAGACATGGATCAAATACAATGTGTTGAAATTGCATGGCATACAAACTTAATTTAAATTTTCATGTTCCTAGAGACATGCCCACATTGCATAATGTATTTTGTATGCGCATAATGAGAAGCAAGATAAGGAAGTCAAATATAGAATAGGAAAATTAAACATACTAGTGGACATACTAATAGTCGTGTTCATCATCAGTTGGGACCGTGTAAGATCTATGTCACCTTCAATCGATATCAATCCGTGTTATTTGATCATCGATCAGTTTTACAAATAGGATGTCATCTCGAGTCCACGCATCATTGGCCCTTACCCTCCCTCTCCCAGCCACGGGGCCAAGCAGCCAGAATTGTTCCCGTTCAAATGTGACTATTAATATTGCGTGGCCTTACAAAGTTAACGGAACCGACTCCGTCGAATCTGCCTAGGGAGTGAGGTGTGAGGCCGGCTGTAATATCATCTACCAGCTTGAGAATAAGAGAGTCAGTGTTTTCATTAGGACTCTCGGAAATGCTATAAACGTATTCCATTTCTAGGCCCATACATTTCTACGCCCTCTACTTTATCTTCATGTTCTCGTAATTTTTCATCTTTCTGGTTGATTTGAGTTTTTAAGACTTATTCCTTAAAACTCTACCTAATCTCATCACGCAGTGCACTAATGAACAGTGCAATAACCTCATTATGTAAGGATGATGGATAAATCTAAACCATATGTCTAAAAATCATGACACCAGAGGACATACAAAATCAGTGAAAATGAAAAACAAGTGGAAATAACAAAATATGTCTACTTGAAGAGCATATGTGAACACCTGCCATGGAGTGAGATCAGGTGCCCGGGGAGAGTGAGTATCTCCTGCTTGCTAGCAACACTTACACATATACCCAGTAGAAAGAGTCATATCGTGTAAATTCCATATGTATTTATATATGGAGAAGTGAAAGTAGGTAACCTTCTAGTACAGAAGGTGTCAAATCTGTGTAAAATGATCGGAATCGGTCTCAGTCCAGAATATCATTTAAAAGTCTGGATAACGAGATATCATATGGGGTAATAAGAGTCTCGTAATGATCGTAGAACTTCCTCAGTGACGTTGCTAGTCTAGCACATATGTAACACTGGTTAAGCAGCTTAACTGAAAGTCGCCTAGCCCTCAGAACAAAGTCATTGTAATTTGAACATGCTCTGGAATAACGTATTAACTGAGATATGAATACGCCGTATGCGGGCAATGATGGAATGTTGCTACTTATGAAAGGAAAGTTTGTGATAGCGAAATTGAAATCGTCACGTTTGTCACAGAGTGAGGTGTTCAATTGACCATTAATGTCGAAAGACAACATAATATCTAAATACGAAGTAAACTTACTACTTTCTGTGGTTTCTTTGACCTCCAGTTGGATAGATGATGCTAAGGTAATCCGCGAATGAAGGATTATTAATTGAAAATTATTTATTGAAAATCGTTTAATTGAAAATCCTTTAAAACCCGAATTATTGCTTGCGTAACGTCGCTCGTCTGACCACTGAACTGACCAACGTCCGCTATGTTTTCACTATTCACTACAGAATTAGTATCAGTATCTAATAAATTTGGTTCTACTGCATCTGAATAAAAACTGTCAGCATCACTGCCCTCTGAGATATTAGGAACTTTGAAATTTTTAACAGTTTGCGATTGACTTGGAGAGATAACACTTGTATTTCTGTTCCGTTTATTACGTCGAGTATACTTTTTGTTTTTCCCTGCCATTGACAGAAATCAAGAATTGTTACAGACAAAGATTTACGACTAAAATTAGTTCTACATATGCAACAAAGACTTACATTTAATCACTGATGACAAATTAAAACTCCGGTTATTAGGTGAAATCTGCCCTGTCGGCCTTTTTTTAACAATGTTAAAGCTTTTATTATTTTATTCCACTTGATAAAGTGCAATTGGCCAGAAATTTGTTAACATTGCGTGTTCCCTGTTGCTGAACTAAAAGCAATTTCTTTAGAAATGAATTTCACCCACTTCGAACATTTTTGTGATTCTTTCTTCCCGGAAGGTACTGTCATACAATTTTATTTATTTTTGCGTAAATAAAGAGTAACAAACTTTTGATTTGATTATAGAAATGTAAAGTGTAAACGATGTTATGCTAAAATATCTCTTGAATTTATTTAAAATTCACCGAGAGAAATAATCAGTAAAAAGTCAGAAATATGAATGATTTACAAACGTTCATATCATATCCGCTTTGCTGCATCTGTGATTAATTTTCTTGTATTAAAATTGCAGATTAGGATTCAAGGAACTCTTTACCCTATTGTGGAACTTATTGCAGTAGGCGAAATAACAGTTACAAAAAGAAACTGTCGTAAGTAAACCATAATTTTAGTGCATACTCTACTTACAAGAATATAATTTCTATTTTAGATGGAGTCATTGCTTAAGAAATAATTCCCGCCTTTTCTATTATGGTTCAATAGCGAATGTTGACGTGACACTTACATCAAATGTATGTAGAGGTATAGTACAAAAACTAAACCTCATGTATCATTCAATAATTGTTGTAAAAACTGTGTGATAATGGAAATTCGAAGCAATACATATTCATTTTCGAAGTATAAATTCGAAGAAAGAACCATTCCATGTCATGAAAAATTCAGTTAAAACACTGCAAATTCACTGGTGAGTATATTTACAATCTCAAATGCAATGAGGCGAGGTATGAAGTAGTGAATATCTCCTGCTAGCATCATACAACTGTAGCAAATGTTCCATAGAAATCTCTCGAATTCGACGATAAAATAATATAGGTATTCATGTATTGTATAGCTCCATGGTGACTTCTGCCACATAACTGAGCCAGTAAGTCCTCTTTTTTCTTTTGTGTCTTATACAGATTTCATGGAAACTTTGTAATAAAATATTTTTATGCACACTTCACGTAAATTGGATGAGACGCCATTTGCAATGGGGGAAATCGCACTTCATCTTCCGAATTGAGGTCAATCGCTGCTATCGAATGTTATAAAAGTAAACTTCATTGTAAAGAAAAAACTATTTCTTTGAATACATATTTAACGGAAGTTTCTTTCTTATATATCATATTTGTATTGTATTGTTTTTAACGTCAAATTTTCATTGTAATCTTGAACTTACAGTGAAGATAGACGTTGACACTAGTGATATTTATTTATAGATTGGGAATTCCGCTAGTTGGTGTATGTTCATGTCAATACTTTAGGATTTCGTCCAGTTTTATCAATCTATTATCTAGTTGTGCAAGAATTTTTTGTTTACATATAGATGGTGTATGTTTATATTTTGTAAAACTGCAATGACATGTGAAATAAACCTCAGTTATATATAGCAACAACTTCATATCCTCCTGAAATACGAGACGACAAATATTGATTAAACATTTCCATTTATGTGTAAAAACTTTTAAAATTACTCTAAGGTTCATTGAGTTACCATATGAAAAATTACCTGAATTTTAACTATACATCAGAAGTAAATTCTTTTTGTATATAAGCTTCCTTAACATTCAGTTAGTTGATTTATGAAGAAGAAATGGTATGTATATGATTCATAAAAAATTAAGATATATATCACAGATGTTACTGATTTGGAAAATATGACTGATGATATATGGACTAGGGGCATAATATGGGATTCAAAATAACACTTGGGGGGTATGAAAAAAGAAATTTTGTGCATTTTTTAAAACATGAAAAATTAATGAATTTTATTTCATTTTTTAATACTTATTATTATCTTTATCACATACAAGGTTATTATAAAACATCATTCACTACCCCTAATCTTCTTCTCCTACAATAGCCTTGTAAATAAAACAAATTAAGATTCTAAACTAGATTGACAATATCGCGCATACTTCGTCATCCAGACGAATGTTAACCCATATTTTAAAATTAACTTGTTAACTGATGTCTTGGAGGAGTGTTTACATATAACATCTGTCATACAAATCCTGTCAAATCCTTTATTATCAAAAGGTTTAACACAGTCAATTCATATGATCATGTCCCAAAATATCGGTTATCACTCTCAGCTTGAAATACTCATTGATCCTTTTTCTCTATATAGAGGATTATCTAAAGATTTCCTAATGTGTGTCTTTCGACTGTATTACATTTGCGATTATTGGGAAGGTGGGCCCGTAAACCGGTTACCACACAAATTGAGTAGTGGTTGTTACTCAGTTGACCGTCCTATTGGGATGCTAATTAAGAACGTTACACACACTGCCATGTATATAACCAGAAATATCGCGTAATCGTATATTAACGAACGTTGGCAACTAAATAAAATATGATGATCTAAATTCCGAGGAAAACCATTACTTAAATTTACTGGTCTTCGAACTATGACATCTTTAATTTGGCATATGTGACAATCGAATCAACGCTCCTTTGCGGAGATTTACTGATACATAGTTGATGTATAGAATGTAATTACGGGCTGTGTGTTGTTGATATTTTAATATTTCTGATACTAATCAACAAATCATCGCTTCTACATTTATGTTGGTGTGTGGTATAGATATTGTACTGAGGTTTTATGAAATGCCTAAACAGTACATATTAATGGTCGTAATGTTATGTTAATTATGAGTAACGCTAATTACTCCTTGCGGTTTCTTGTAAACTGATCTTACGACATAAAAATTACATGTGTCAAACCAGTGAAAATAGTCTGAATGATCCGTGGAAGGTTTGATCTTATATTGCAGAGTTATATCAAATTCTTTGTCCCAGTCGCCTCAACACTTGATCGAAATTTACAATGTGATATGGCATACTTTAACGCATTTCCATGAATGATAATAATTTTAAAAAGGGACGATATTTTTAATGTTCTTGTGGAATGTTTCTCAAGAGTGAATCAACATGAAAGAAAAACAAAGCAACACTTGATCTACTATGGTTGCTTTTTACATTTGGATAAGTCAAATTTGGGATAAAAGTGCGATGCCATGATTACAACGTACCTGCACATCGACGGGATGTTTTTTAAAGTGCTATAAGAATGTTCACAATTTTTCTATACAATGTGCGTATCTACATACACGAATCGCTGACAAAAAAAACTACACTGCTGCATGACTCCAATCACAAGATAATAATCCATAAACAACTCGATGGATTTTTTCAGTCGTTGAACTCCGTAATATGTGACGTCAGAAGTTGTACAAATGCTACTTTACCTTAACTTTTAATTATGACGTTAATATCTGCATTGTGACGTCACAGTAAAATGACGTTAAATGTTGTACAACCAGTTGCACAGGAAGCTTTTATTTTACTCGGGCGTTCCCGTAAAATCGGACAAATGCGTAATATTGTTTCATTTCATCAATAACAGTCTTGCGGAATGCCGGGATTCCATAATGTATGTATTCACTCTGTCTTTCAGTCAGTCTGTCTTTCTGTCCGTTTGTCTGTCACCTGAATTTCCATAATTTCCTTAGCCATGCTTACATATATCAAGCTGAAACTTGGTAGCAAACTTCCCCATGAGAAGTTACAGATCAATAAATATAGAACATATATACATGTACCTTTGAATTTTGTGCACCATATGCGCATTTCGACAATTTATGTCTCTCCAGTGATGCTCGTGGCCAAATGATTGGAATTCTCAAAATAGATAAATATTTGAAGAGCAGCGTTGAAGCCAAAATGACCGAAAAGTGAACCAAAGAATCTATCTAAGGACAGAGCTATGCATGAGGGAGATACTCCTTAGTTTTAGAGTGATTAACTTAATTTGATGACTGAAAATTTGAAGTATATATTTCAAGTTCGACTTTGGTTACGGTTGACCTATTTTTCCATTTATTGCTATTTGTTCGAAATAAGTTTTCCACACTTTTCCTGGTCATGCTTTACAAATATCAAGCTGAAACGTAACAGCAAGCTTCCCTATGAGGATGTACAAATCAAGTTCGACTTTGGTCACGGTTGACTCCCTTTATGTCCTTACTTTAAAACCAGTTTTCCTTCGTCATGCTGACAGATATCAAGCTGACACGTGTAGCAAGCTTCCTCATGAGAAGTTACAAATCAATTTTGACTTTCGATACCGTTGTCCTACTGCTTCCAGTTGAGTTATTGTCATTTGTTCAAACGTCAAAACAAAACAAATAAAAAGAAACTTTAAAAAGTGCGCAACTCCAGAAAGCCTTTTACACTTTGGTTCAACTGATCCCCTTTTTGGTTCCTAATGGATTTGTTCGGACCAGTGGGGGACTCTCGGAATGCTTGTTATACCATTTTCTTGATCACATCTTGTATCATTGCGGGCAATGCTACCCCTACTCTTGAAATTATTTTTGCCGTTTCCATCGATGGATGGATAGATGGATTGATGGACCGATCTATGGGTGGATGGATGGATGGACGGACAGTCAGACAGATAATTTGATTGATAGACTGATGGATGGGTGGATTGAGTGATAATTCTTTCAAACATTTTTTGTTCAAACGTCAACACAAAACAAATTTTGTACTTCCTTACAGATGGAGCAACTGAAGTAAAGATTATGCCGCAATCGTTACCCACCAAAAATGTAACAGAAGGTAAAGCCCTTAAATAACAAACCTATGTACAAAATACTTAAATGAATAAATTAACCAACGGGTTGATTGATTGATTGATTTTTGTTTAACGTCACACCACGAATATTTCACGTATATGGTGACGGCATCTGCCTGACGCGGGGGCATACAAATTTTGAACTTTGCAACAGACCCACCCGAAGCAGTGAGGGATCTTTAACGTATCATGCATACCACGACACGGGGCCTCGGTTTTTACTGTTTCATCCGAAAGACAGGACACCAGCATGACCAGAGCTGGAATCGAACCCTGGCCTCCCGATTAGGAGTCCAGCGCGATACCACCACGCCACACCGGCTTCTAACCAACGGATATGCAGTGCTGTATTTCTGTTTTGATATTACGGAAAATAAGTTTTCTCAATTTCCACCGGAATGAGAGCACTAAGCAATGCACGAAAATTTATAATATATTTGAAATAAATACATCAAAACTTCGGGTATTGATTTTACAAGCAATTGATACCACATTACTTAATTTAAATACTTTCAGAATACGAGTTCTTACTAGGGGTTGGAATCGGTGTACATGTAGCGGTTAGCGTAATATTCATCATTGTTTTTCTTTGCATAATATATCTTGTAAAGAAAAAGGATTTATTTAAACGAAAGCCAGGTAAGACGAGTAAGTTTTAGCTCATCTGAAATGAAGACTCAAAGAGCTATAGCCATATCCTGTTGTATTACGTGTGTCCCTCGTCTATTAATTTTACAAATATCTTTGCCGTTAGTTATAAGTTTCTATGTTATGTATGGATGATATGAAAATTTTGTCTCTGAAATTAATTTTTATCTTATTTATTTATTATCTGAGATATATTACTTTCTTTTCTTTTGTTTCATTTGGTCTATCACATAGGTATTGGCTATAACAAATCATTGCAGTATTCATTTCAATATGAAATGCCTAGATGAATCTTTTAAAATTCATTTTTACATTGTAGAAGTGACTGTTGCTGAAGAAACACAAAGGGATCAACAAAATGTATTGAATCCAGTTTTTAACCAAAATACCGAAAGTATGCATACTTATTTTCAATTTATTCAATAAAATCAAAGTTTCAAAAACGGACGCAGAAAAACGTCGACAATCAGGCCAATAATTTTGATATATGTTTCTCATAACTCTCTTATTTTCGATATTTTATGGGCATTGGGTGTTTCATTAGAAAGGCATGGTAAGTGTTTAGTGGTCTGGCCCGTGGTGTTTTTCATGCTCTTGTCAAATGTGCGGTTTCATGAAAGGATCATGAGATTTTTTATCCCTAATTCTTCGTCAGAGTTATCAATGCCGTAGTTTCTCTCTAAAATTGTGGGTTTTGTAATATGAACATGTATGCCTTTCATTTAATATTTGGACAGACTTAAGATAGTAGTTCGATTCCCGGATTGCGCCAATGTGTTTAAAAGGTTTGTTACCAACTGCTTCCATGTTGCGATATAACTAACAATCCTTGTAGAAAATCACATAGAATATCCGTCAAACTTTATATACAATGAATTATCTCGTAAAAAGTCGATTATGGCGATAAACGCTTGTGAAAAAAATATATATATCTTTAACTTTGCGTATATGATTAAATGTGAAGTTGGGCCCGTAAACCGGTTAACCACACCATTTGTTTGGCTTTTGTCAAATAATTAAAGTCGGTATCGTTATTGCACTACAATCAAATATTTTTGTAATGTGTTATATCTGCTAGTATATTATTTATATTCATGTATTGTATAGCTCCATGGTGACTTCTGCCACATAATTGAGCCAGTAACTCCTCTTTTTTGTTTAATGTTTCAACATTGTAACCATCTCTCATCCTCATAAATTCAAATTGTTATAATCTCCGTAAAGAGATATTTCTTTTTTATAGAGTAGATCATTAATCAATAATATGAAATATTTCTATAAGGTTAATATTATTGAGGTATGGAAATTTCTGACTAGGTTATCGCCGATACCCTGTCTGTTTTTGTAAAATATCAAGTATCATCGTATCGTATCAAAAGCTGCAGGGTATGGTAAATACCCTTGAAGTTTTCAAATTGGACAGAGCATGAGATCGCGTGTTACAAATAAAATGCAATAAAATAATATATAAAGGTAACAGTCATCATATTCAGGACGAAAATATCTGAAATTAAGTCGAAACTACCTAGAGCGAAGAAACTCAATATGAACTGGATTCTGTAATGTTATGAAGATGGATACTAATCAAAACAATTCAAAAATCAAATAGAAAACCAAACGTACAACATCAAATGAAGGAGCATATGTGAACCCCCCCCCCCCCCCCCTGATAAAAAAAGATTTGTACCCAGGGAGATATGCATCCTATGTTTACAGTCCTATATTTTAAAAATAAATACATCGGGTTATCAAAGACCAAGTTTTCAAAGTTTTAAATATAAAATGACAGTATAAATTGCTATTTCAAAAAATGATAGTATATTGAAAGTAAAATAGTATCTTGTATGAATTTGTTCCTCAGTATTAATCACATATATCATTTCACTCTGGACGCCATACTTACTTACTTACTTTCCATTTTCAGATCTTGATGCTGAAGACGTCGCTCACTATACACCTTTGACTAACCTTCGCACAGTAGACGGCCGTAACAATGGTCAGTGAAAAAAATCAATTCTATCCCAAAACATATTGCTCGCTTCATATCCTTACTTTAATTTTCCAGTATAATTTTAGTGAAATAATCAATCCAGAATCCCAGTCCTTCCATGGGTAATTTAGTGATACTGAAAATTACATTTAAAAAGGTAATAATTTTCCTCAGGATTTTGCATTTCTTCATTATCTTCATCTATGTATTATTGTCTTTGACATTAAAACTGTTTACGATTGGGAATCATGACTTTATTCTATACTTTGATTCATAGCCTATAATGTGAATTTTCTTTTTTGTTATTGAATGTTGAGGGGAATGTGTATTATACTTTAAACACGTAATTTTCTGGCCCAAGGAGAATACAGGAGCTATATAAGATAATAAATCTAACAGTATAATTTACGCTGACAAATATCTCCGTTTGTTTAATTATTAACATAGCTCATGTATGTTATATAATTTGCATTGTTTATTTGTGTTATTATTTGTTCCTTTTCTTTTATTGGCGTTATATAATTCTTTTCATTTTGACTTTTAAATTTAGCATTTAAAAGAAGAGAAGAAATGCTTATGTGTATTAGTAATAGATGTTGATATGGTTCTTGTATAATTTTTTTTTATTTTATTTTTTTTTTTTTTTTTTTTTTTGCTTTTTTGGATATTTAGAATCAGTTTGACCATCAGCACTGCTGATTGGGTTTACACACTATTAGTATGTTCAGTGAGTTGATAGATATCTGTAGAAAATGACATAGAATACCCGTCAAACTTCATATACAATGAATTATCTTGTAAAATATCGATTCTCGCTTATGAAAAAATATCTTTATCTTGGCGTATATGACTTAATGTTTCCATATAACTCAGACATCTTTGAATCGACATTGTAACCATCTCTCATCCTCATAAAATCAAATTGTTGTTTTCTCTGTCAAGAGATATTTCTTTTTTATAGAGTAGATCATTACTCAATAATATGAAATATTTCTATAAGGTTAATATTATTGAGGTATGGTATAACTATCATTTAGGGCTTTCCATGCCAGTGTTTTACAAAATGAAAATGACAGTGTAATCGAGCTGTGGAACTGAAATTTCTGACTAGGGTATCGCCGATACCCCGTCAGATTTTGTAAAATATCAAGTATCATGACATCATATCAAAAGCTGCAGTGTAAGGTGAATACCCTTGAAGTTTTCAAATTGGACAGAACATGAGATCGCGTGTTACTAACAAAATGCAATAGAATAATATTAAGGTAACAGTCATCATATTCAGGGCGAAAATATATGAAATTAAGTCGAAACTACCTAGAGCGAAGAAAATCAATACAAACTGAATTCTGTAATGTTTTAAAGATGTATACTAGTCAAAACATTATGAAACCAAAAGGCATACAAAGTTAGAAAAAAATTGAAAATCAAATAGAAAACAAAACAAACAACATATAATGAAGGAGCATATGTGAACAACCCCCCCCCCCTCCTCCCGATAAAAAGTAGAAAATATTTGTACCCAGGGAGATATGCATCCTATGTTTACAGCCCTCTATTTTAAGAAGAAATAGATTGGGGTATCAAAGACAAAGTTTTCAAAGTGATAACAAATAAAATGACAGTATAAATTGCTATTTCAAAAACTGATAGTATATTGAAAGTAAAATAGTATCTTGTATGAATTTATACCAGTATTAATCACATATATTATTTCACTCTGGACGCCATACTTACTTACTTACTTTCCATTTTCAGATCTTGATGCTGGAGACGTCGCTTCACTATACACCTTTGACTAACCCTCGCACAGTAGACGGCCGTAACAATGGTCAGTGAAAAAGAAAATCAATTCTATCCCAAAACATATTCCTCACTTCAAATCCTTACTTTAATTTTCCAGCAAAATTTTAGTGAAATAATCAAACCAGAATCCCAGTACCTCCATAGGTGATTTAGTGATACTGAAAATAACATTTAAATAGGTAATAATTTTCCTCAGGATTTTGCATTTCTTCATTATCTTAATCTATGTATTATTGTCCTTGACATTAAAACTGTTTACGATTGGGAATCATGACTTTATTCTATACTTTGATTCAAAGCCTATAGTGTGAATTTTATTTTTCAGTGAATGTTGAAGGGAATGTGTATTATAATTTAAACACGTAATTTTCTGGCCCAAATAGAATACAGGAGATATATAAGATAATTAATCTAACAGTATAATTTACGCTGACGAATATCTCCGTTTGTTTAATGATTAACATAGCTCATGTATGTTATATAATTTGCATAGTTTATTTGTGTTATTATTTGTTCCTTTTCTTACTATTATCATTTAAAATCAGTTTGACCATCAGAACTGCTGATTAGGATTGCATACTATTAGTATCCTCAGTGAATTGATAAAGAGGATCAGCACTGCTGATTGGGATTACACACTATTAGTATCTTCAGTGAATTAATAGATACTTGTAGAAAATGACATAGAATACCCGTCAAACTTCATATACAATGAATTATCTTGTAAAATATCGATTCTTGCGGTACACGCTTATGAAAAAATATCTTTAACTTGCCGTATATGACTTAATGTTTCCATATAACTCGGACATTTTTGAATCGACATTGTAACCATCTCTCACCCTCATAAAATCAAATTCTTATTTTCTCCGTCAAGAGATATTTCTTTTTTATAGAATAGATCATTAATCAATAATATGAAATATTTCTATAAGGTTAATATTATTGAGGTATGGTAAAAATATCATTTAGGGCTTTCCATGCCAGTGTTTAACCCAAAAAAATGACAGTGTAATCGAGCTGTGTAACTGAAATTTCTGACTAGATTATCGCCGATACCCCGTCAGTTTTTGTAAAACATCAAGTATCATGATAACGTATCAAAAGCTGCAGGGTATGGTGAATACCCTTGAAGTATTCAAATTGGACTGAACATGACATCGCGTTTTACAAACAAAATGCAATAGAATAATATTAATGTAACAGTCATCATATTCAGGGCGAAAATATCTGAAATTAAGTCGAAACTACCTAAAGCGAAGAAACTCAATACGAACTGGATTCTGTAATGTTATGAAGATGGATACTAGTCAAAACATTATGAAACCAAAAGGCATACAAATTTGGAAAAGAAATTGAAAATCAAATAGAAAACAAAACAAACAACATATAATGTAGGAGCTTATGTGAACCCCCCCCCCCCCCGATAAAAAGAAAATACGATTAGTACCCCGGGAGATATGCATCCAATGTTTACAGTCCTATATTTTAAAAATAAATACATCGGGGTATCAAAGGCAAAGTTTTCAAAGTGTTAACAAATAAAATGACAGTATAAATTGCTATTTCAAAAAATGATATATATAATAAGTGTCTTATTTTGTGTTTTCATGCAGGAATAAAGTACAATGCCTGATGCATTTTATTAGATATAATGCGCGCTTTTCACTCCAAAATATCATACTGGAAACTTCCATTTCCTATTTATATACTGCATCATTAAATCATTCCGGACTTTAATGACGTCACACAAGGTTGGAAATGTCGAACCTTTCATTATGACGTCATAAGCTTAACAATCAAAAGTCTGCAAAACATCGCTTTCTGTGTTGAAAAGTGAGTCAAATATGGGGCGTTATGACGTCATGGATCAATGTACTTTATACAGAAATAAAATACATAGGTATTGAAAGCTTTATCTCAGGTAATTACAGTAGTTGTGCATATATAGTATATTGAAAGTAAAATAGTATCTTGTATGAATTTGTACCAGTATTTTTCACATATATTATTTCACTCTGGACGCCATACTTACTTACTTACTTTCCATTTTCAGATCTTGATGCTGGAGACGTCGCTCACTATACACCTTTGACTAACCTTCGCACAGTAGACGGCCTTAACAATGGTCAGCGAAAAAATCAATTCTATCCCAAAACATATTCCTCGCTTCAAATCCTTACTTTAATTTTCCAGCAAAATTTTAGTGAAATAATCAATCCAGAATCCCAGTCCATCCATAGGTGATTTAGTGATACTGAAATGCAAAATACGAAAGTAACTGGTGTCACATGACTATGGCACTGACAACAATGTACCGCAGTGGACATTCACGGACCCCTGAAATTCAGAGGTGAGACCAGGTGCCCGGGAGGAGTGAGCGTCCCCTGTTTGGCTAGCCACACCCGCCGCGAATGTCCTTACTCACAGACGAAAGAATAATAATTCCACACTGTATATATATAAATGAATGTGAACAAACACTGTATAGAAAGTGTCAAAGCCACATAACATCAGGAAAAAGGTATAATAACATTTAAATAGGTAATAATTTTCCTCAGGATTTTGCATTTCTTCATTATCTTAATCTATGTATTATTGTCCTTGACATTAAAACTGTTTACGATTGGGAATCATGACTTTATTCCGTACTTTGATTCAAAGCCTATAGTGTGAATTTTATTTTTCAGTGAATGTTGAAGGGAATGTGTATTATAATTTAAACACGTAATTTTCTGGCCCAAATAGAATACAGGAGATATATAAGATAATTAATCTAACAGTATAATTTACGCTGACGAATATCTCCGTTTGTTTAATGATTAACATAGCTCATGTATGTTATATAATTTGCATACTTTATTTGTGTTATTATTTGTTCCTTTTCTTACTATTATCATTTAAAATCAGTTTGACCATCAGAACTGCTGATTAGGGTTGCATACTATTAGTATCCTCAGTGAATTGATAAAGAGGATCAGCACTGCTGATTGGGATTACACACTATTAGTATCTTCAGTGAATTAATAGATACTTGTAGAAAATGACATAGTATACCCGTCAAACTTCATATACAATGAATTATCTTGTAAAATATCGATTCTCGCGGTACACGCTTATGAAAAATATCTTTAACTTGCCGTATATGACTTAATGTTTCCATATAACTCGGACATTTTTGAATCGACATTGTAACCATCTCTCACCCTCATAAAATCAAATTCTTATTTTCTCCGTCAAGAGATATTTCTTTTTTTATAGAATAGATCATTAATCAATAATATGAAATATTTCTATAAGGTTAATATTATTGAGGTATGGAATAAATATCATTTAGGGCTTTCCATGCCAGTGTTTAACCCAAAAAAGTGACAGTGTAATCGAGCTGTGGAATTGAAATTTCTGACTAGGTTATCGCCGATACAATGTCAGTTTTTGTAAAACATCAAGTATCATGATATCGTATCAAAAGCTGCAGGGTATGGTGAAAACCCTTGAAGTATTCAAATTGGACAGAGCATGACATCGCGTTTTACAAACAAAATGCAATAGAATAATATTAATGTAACAGTCATCATATTCAGGGCGAAAATATCTGAAATTAAGTCGAAACTACCTAAAGCGAAGAAACTCAATACGAACTGGATTCTGTAATGTTATGAAGATGGATACTAGTCAAAACATTATGAAACGAAAAGTCATACAAATTTAGAAAGAAATTGAAAATCAAGTAGAAAACAAAACAAACAACATATAATGAAGGAGCTTATGTGACCCCCCCCCCCCCCCCGATAAAAAGAAAATACGATTAGTACCCAGGGAGATATGCATCCAATGTTTACAGTCCTATATTTTAAAAATAAATACATCGGGGTATCAAAGGCAAAGTTTTCAAAGTGTTAACAAATAAAATGACAGTATAAATTGCTATTTCAAAAAATGATATATAGAATAAGTGTCTTATTTTGTGTTTTCATGCAGGAATACAGTACAATGGCTGATGCATTTATTAGATATAATGCGCGCTTTTCACTCCAAAATATCAGACTGGAAACTTCCATTTCCTATATATATACTGCATCATTAAATCATTCCGGACTTTAATGACGTCACGCAAGGTTGGAAATGTCGAACCTTTCATTATGACGTCATAAGCTTAACAATCAAAAGTCTGCAAAACATCGCTTTCTGTGTTGAAAAGTGGGTCAAATATGGGGCGTTATGACGTCATGGATCAATGTACTTTATACAGAAATAAAATACATAGGTATTGAAAGCTTTATCTCAGGCAATTACAGTGCTTGTGCATATATAGTATATTGAAAGTAAAATAGTATCTTGTATGAATTTGTACCAGTATTTTTCACATATATTATTTCACTCTGGACGCCATACTTACTTACTTACTTTCCATTTTCAGATCTTGATGCTGGAGACGTCGCTCACTATACACCTTTGACTAACCTTCGCACAGTAGACGGCCGTAACAATGGTCAGTGAAAAAAATCAATTCTATCCCAAAACATATTCCTCGCTTCAAATCCTTACTTTAATTTTCCAGTAAAATTTTAATGAAATAATCAATCCAGAATCCCAGTCCCTCCATAGGTGATTTAGTGATACAGAAAATAACATTTAAATAGGTAATAATTTTCCTCAGGATTTTGCATTTCTTCATTATCTTATTATATGTGTTATTGTCTTTGACATTAAAATTGTTTACGATTGGGAATCATGAATTTATTCTATACTTTGATTCATAGCCTATAATGTGAATTTTCTTTTTCAGTGAATGTTGAGGGCAATGTGTATGATACTTTAAACACGTAATTTTCTGGCCCAAAGAGAATACAGGAGATATATAAGGCAATATATCTAACAGTATAATTTACGCTGACGAATATCTCCGTTTGTTTAATTATTAACATAGTTCATGTATGTTATATAATTTGCTTTGTTTATTTGTGTTATTATTTCTTTCTTTTCTTTTTTGGGCGTTATATATTCTTTTCATTTTGACTTTTAAATTTAGCATTTAAAAGAAGAGAAGAAATGCATATGTGTATTAGTAATTGTTCTTGATATGGTTCTTGCATGATATCTTTTTCTCTTTTTTTTTTTTTTTTCTTTTTTTTTTTTTTTTATTTTTTTCTTTTTTTTTTGGATATTTAAAATCAATTTTACCATCAGAACTGCTGATTGGGATTACACACTATTAGTATGCTGAGTAAATTCATAAGGAGGATCAGCGCTGCTGATTGGGATTACACATTATTAGTATGCTCATTGAATTGATAAAGAGGTTCAGCACTGCTGATTGGGTATACATACTATTAGTATCCTAAGTTAATTGATAAAGAGGATCCGCACTGCTGACTGGGATTACACACTATTATTATGTTCAGTGAGTTAATAAATACTTGTAGAAAATGACATAGAATACCGGTAAAACTTCATATGCAATGAATTATCTCGTAAAAGTCGATTATGGCGATAAACCCTTACGAAAACAAATATATATTTTTAACTTGCCGTATTTGACTTAATGTTTCCATATAACTCAGACATTTTTGAATCGAAATTGTAACCATCTCTCATCCTCATAAAATCAAATTGTTATTTTCTCCATCAAGAGATTTTCTTTTTTTATAGAGTAGATCACTAATCAACAATATGAAATATTTCTATAAGGTTAATATTATTGAGGTATGGTATGAATATCATTTAGGGCTTTCCATGCCAAGGTTTTACAAAAAAAAAATAAGTGTAATGGAGCTGTGGAACTGAAATTTCTGACTAGGTTCTCGCCGATACCCTGTTAGTTTTTGGAAAACATCAAGTATCATGACATCATATCAAAACCTGCAGGGTATGGTGAATATCCTTGAAGTATTCAAATTGAACAGAGCATGACATCGCGTTTTACAAACAAAATGCAATAGAATAATATCAAGGTAACAGTTATCATATTCAGGGCGAAAATATCTGAAATTAAGTCGAAACTACCTAAAGCGAAGAAACTCACTACGAACTGGATTCTGTAATGTTATGAAGATGGATACTAGTCAAAACATTTTGAGACCAAAAGTCATACAAATTTAGAAAAAAATTGAAAATTAAATAGAAAACAAAACAAACAACATATAATGAAGGAGCATATGTGCATACCCCCCAACCCGATAAAAAGAAAAAACGATTAGTACCCAGGGAGATATGCATCCTATGTTTACAGTCCTATATGTTAATTATAAATACATCGGGGTATCAAAGACAAAGTTTTCAAAGTGTTAACAAATAAAATGACAGTATAAATTGCTATTTCAAAAAATGATAGTATATTGAAAGTAAAATAGTATCTTGTATGAATTTGTACCAGTATTTTTCACATATATTATTTCACTCTGGACGCCATACTTACTTACTTTCCATTTTCAGATCTTGATGCTGGAGACGTCGCTCATTATACACCTTTGAATAACCTTCGCACAGTAGACGGCCTTAACAATGGTCAGTGAAAAAAAAATCAATTCTATCCGAAAACATATTCCTCACTTCGAATCCTTACTTTAATTTTCCAGCAAAATTTTAGTGAAATAATCAACCCAGGATCTCAGTCCCTCCATAGGTGATTTAGTGATACTAAAAATAACATTTAAAAAGGTAATAATTTTCCTCAGGATTTTGCATTTTTTCATTATCTTCATCTATGTATTATTGTCTTTGACAATAAAACTGTTTACGATTGGGAATCATGACTTTATTCTATACTTTGATTCATAGCCTATAATGTGAATTTTCTTTTTCAGTGAATGTTGGGGGCAATGTGTATGATACTTTAAACACGTAATTTTCTGGCCCAAAGAGAATACAGGAGATATATAAGGCAATATATCTAACAGTATAATTTACGCTGACGAATATCTCCGTTTGTTTAATTATTAACATAGTTCATGTATGTTATATAATTTGCTTTGTTTATTTATGTTATTATTTGTTTCTTTTCTTTTATTGGCGTTATATATTCTTTTCATTTTGACTTTTAAATTTAGCATTTAAAAGAAGAGAAGAAATGCTTATGTGTATAATTAATGGATGTTGATATGGTTCTTGTATATATATATTTTTTTTATTTTGTTTATTGTTTTTTTTTTTTATTTTTTTTTTTTTATTTATTTATTTATTATTTTTTTTTTTTTTTTTATATTTAAAATCAATTTGACCATCAGCACTGCTGATTGGGTTACACACTATTAGTACACTGAGTGAGTTAATAAAGAGGAGAGATCTGCGAGAAGTCTCAAGCGAGAAATTGTTGCCGACAAATGTCAATAAGTCATAGAAGAAGAGAAATGAATGTATAAAACATGTAGTCATATTAAGACATACAAGTGTTGAAATACATCTTGAGAGAAGTGCAATCTACAATTTCAATGTGTTTCATGCTATATGAATAGTAATTTTTATTATTATCATTATTAACATAATTATCATTCTTATTATTATTATTATTATTATTATTATTATTATTATTATTATTATTATTATTATTATTATTATTATTGTTGTTGTTGTTGTTGTTGTTGTTGTTCTTATTGTAATTACTACTACTACTACTACTTCTACTACTACTAATGTTACTACTACCACCACTACTACTACTACTACTACTGTCATTAATATCATTACTATTATCATTATTATTGTTGTTATTGTAATTACTACTACTACTACTACTACTACTACTACTACTACTTCTACTATTACTACTACCACCACAATTCTTATTACTACTACACTATTACTATTATTTTTATTATCATAATAATAATGATGTATGTATGTGTATGTGTGTGTTCGCTTGTCCGGGTCATAACTTTTTAACGCCTTGATGGATTTCAAAAATATTACACATGATTGTTGCTTACATCTCATGGAAGTGTCTTGACCTGTCTCAAGTTCAAATTCTCGAGGTCAAGGTCACAATGGGCTGGAATGGTAAAAAAAAATTGTCCGGGCCATAACTTTTTAGCGCCTTGATGGATTTCAATAATATTACACATGATTGTTAATTAAGCTCACGGAAGTGTCATGACCTTCTCTCTAAGTCAAATTCTCAAGGTCAAGATCACAATGGGCTGGAAAGGTAGAAAATTGTCCCGGTCATAACTTTTTATTATCATTATTATTATTATTATTATTATTATTATTATTATTATTATTATTATTATTATTATTATTATTTGGTCAACTCTCCTAGAGGATGTGTGTAATGATTTATATTGTTCGCGTATATATTATAATCAACTTATCGCTTCTTGATATCGTTCAAGGAAGTATACTTGAATTGCATGAAGTTTTGATCGCTCTCAAACTATAAGATTCCAATGTATGCCATACTATTACAAAATTTCAAAAATTATAAGCAAACTTCAACGAAGAAATCAAGGAAAGCATACGAAAATGTACAAAATACGCCAAGAAAACGTCCATAAGGCATCAAACACTTGAATACTAAAGTGACCAAAAGCAAACAAAACTTCTATTGGACACTATTCTAGATCACGCTATGTATGTATCGTAATGATACCAATGATATGTAAGACTTCAGCTCATTTGAATTTATCATTCTAGATCACGCTATGTATGTATCGTAATGATACCAATGATATGTAAGACTTCAGCTCATTTGAGCTTATCATTCTAGATCACGCTATGTATGTATCGTAATGATACCAATGATATGTAAGACTTCAGCTCATTTGAGTTTATCATTTTAGATCACGCTATGTATGTATCGTAATGATACCAATGACATGTAAGACTTCAGCTCATTTGAGCTTTTCATTCTAGATCACGCTATGCATGTATCGTAATGATGCCAACGATGTGTAAGGCTTTAGCTCATTTGAGCTTATCAACTAGAAACTGCAAAAGTTTTGAAGATTCTAAGTAGTGCTCCAAAGCGAAGTCCGGTAGATAAGAAGTAAAAGAACACAAACACCCTATATTGCAAATATTCGCCCTCACGACCTTTATCAGGCAATTAAAGAGATGCTTGATAGAGGTCGTAAAGCCGAAAATTTGCAATACAGAGTGTATATGTTACTTTTTATGTAAGAGTTAAATTATTCAGAATAATTATAGATCAGTTTTGAGCTCGGTTGAGGAGATGAAAGAGAACCTGTAAATGTATTATTTTGATAATAATTATAGATAAAACTTCAGCTCAATTAAGCTTTTAAGAGGTGGAGCTGTAGAAGTATCGTTTTAATAGTAATTACATATAAGGTTTTGACAGCTCAATTGAGCTCATAAAAGGAGGTGCTCCAGGAGTATCGGTTAATACTAATTACATATAAACCTTAAGCTTAATGCTCGTTTGAGCTTATAACAAAATTATCATTATGATCATTATAACATATAAGCCTTCAGCTCGACTGAGCTTGTAAAAGAGAATATTATTATGATTAGAACTACATATGAGCCTCCAGCTGAGCTTATAAAAGAGAAGATACGAGAGAGATACCCAATCACATGACAGAATCAACTTTAAGAAAATCAGAAAGGATAATGAACAAGCACGTACATAAAGTCGCAGTAGCAAAACTAATTCAAATGTGTTTTATTAGTTTTTATGCTATCATATTTAACAAAATGAGTATTATTTAAATGTTAAACATGCAAAGAGCTTTGTTTCGAATGAAATATTCCTATATGATTTAACATCAACTGATTTGTTTCATTTTAATTTTAATAAATTTTTAGCATGTCATTTAACTCTTTAAATATTGTTGTTATTTTTTCATATGTTCAGCATACGAGGGGTGTTCCGAAATTATTGTCACTTGCGCAATATCTCGTGAAAATAGTGCTAAATGAGCTTAAAACTACCTCATGGCGATAGCGTGATATCTGAAGCGTGGTATAGGTAAATTTCTCGCTCACAATTACACTGACCTTGGTGCTGTGTACATCGTTACACTCTATATAAATATGGTTGGCAAGAGAGCTGAAAACGTAATTGAAATTAGGGCCTATATCAAAGGTAGGTCTCACTTGGCTTAAAGGCGGTAGATATTCATCGTGAGGTGTGTGATATTTATGGGAAGGGTCAAATATATGACTATTTGTAGGTGGGTTGCTCGATTTAAGTCGGGACACCAGCAGCCGAAAGATGCTGCTCACACAGGTCGCCCTGCAACAACAACAACAAAGCATAACATTGAACGAATTCCGCAAATCCTTGAAAAAGATGCAAGGTACACTGTCAGGCAGTTAGCTAAAATGACAGGCTTGTCTTTAGCACGTATTCACTGTATTTTAAAGAAACATCTTAAGCTGGGCAAGATCAATGCCAGGTGGATACCCCATTTACTAACTGATGACCAAAAGAGGTCCCGGGTTGACAAGGCCAAATCCTTATTGAAGAAATACCCAAAATACAGCATAAAAGCTTTTGATAATTTGGTCACAGGTGATGAAACATGGGTGTATTTTTTCGAGCCCAAAAGAAAATGCTCTAATCAAATCTGGGCAAACAAAAACGCCAGGCGCCCTAGCATTGCTAAAAGAATACGCACCGTGAGGAAGGTTTTGAATGTCATATTCTTTGATAACAAGGGTCCAATCATGCAAATCCCTGTTCCGAAAGGCAAAACTGTCACAGCAAAGTATTATAGAGACGTTGTACTTCGAAAACTGAAGAAAGTCTACAAACGCCGCCGCCCACATACAGGTTTGAAGTACCTCAGGCTCTTGCATGACAATGCGCCAGCACACAAGGCGCGTATTGTAACGGAGTTTTTGAAGGCAGAAAAGGTCACTGTCCTCCCCCACCCTGCATTTTCACCAGACTTGGCCCCCTGTGACTTTTTCTTGTTCCCCAAACTAAAATTTCACCTATCTGGAAAAAAATATAAATCAAGAAATGCCCTTGGCTCTGCCATTCACCAGTATCTTATGAGTATACCAATTCAAGAGTACGAAAACTGTTTCCAAAAGTGGATTGATCGGTTGAAACGATGCATAAATGCAGAGGGGGAGTACTTCGAAGGACAGGGCAAAGTAAAATGATCACAATTACTTCTATCAAAAAGAAATCGCCAAAGTAACAATAATTTCGGAACATCCCTCGTACATCCTTTTTACTCTAATTTAGAGGATTCCACAAAGTATCATGAATGGATACATCTCTATCGATGCTGATTGACATATCTGTACCGTACCTGTCGGATACATTTGTTTCGGTGTTGTGCGATACATTTTAGTCGGGATTGTGTGATACACCTGTGCCGAGTGTTGTATGATACATCTGTCTAGCAGCTGTGTGATACATCTGTGTAGGGGCTATCTGATATATCTCTGCCAGGATTACGCGATACATCAGTGTTGGGGCTGTGTCATACATTTCATGTAGATGCTATTTGATACGTATGTCACGGGCTGTGTGATACATTAATGCCGGGAATGTGTGTCAGAGATTAGGAAAGAAGACTTGATGATATATGGCAATTCTGCAGATCAAAGAAGAATAAAATAAACACATAAAAGATACCTCAAATATTCGATTGTAGAGCAATTGCAATGCTGACCTATGACTATCAATTGAAGGGACAATCGTCATTCATTGTGTTTGGCTAACTGGTTAACAGGCCAACGGTTTATATTTAATTGAAATGTAAAGTCTTTTTTGCGAATTGTGGGTCGTTTCCACCATCTCACTTTTATATACCTTTAATCAGTGTCTAGATCCTGGTTTCAAGTACAGCGTATTTGGTTTATTCCAACCCATACTTTGCTGGTGATGGTTTCATAAACGATCCGTTATGTGTATTATGTGTGGAATTTATTGATGTACGGACCAGAAGGTCCCGAACGAGGGCACATAAAGTCAAGTACCACGGTCAGTTTCGATCGATATGTCAATGTCAATGGCATTATCAATTAACAGTCACCTAAAATTGTGACAGTTTGTAAAATTGTGGATCACCGCACCAACATTTTCCTTCGTGCTTTCGATCACTGCCTGACTTTTAATTTTCACTATTGTGGGTCACCGCACCAACGTTTTCCTTCGTGCTTTCGATCACTGCCTGACTTTTAATTTTCACTATTTTGTTTACACTTCGATTGGCTTTAGGATCAGCAATGAAGAATCGATATCCGATACATGTATATAAGACAGTATTGTGACAATAGTGGTAATGTACGTTATAATTCTGATACTGTAAAATGTAAAGGTTTCAGATACTTTGATTACTGCTGCATTTCCAACAATGTACATGGACATTCAAGGGCCCTAGACATTAGAAGAATCGATATCCGATACATGTATATAAGACAGTATTGTGACAATAATGGAAATGTACGTTATAATTCTGATACTGTAAAATGTAAAGGTTTCAGATACTTTGATTACTGCTGCATTCCCAACAATGTACATGGACATTCAAGGGCCCTAGACATTAAATTAATTACAATTATTTACTATGCTACATTTACTGGCATTTGAACATTTCATACGGGATACGTCGTGTATACTTCAATAAAGACAGGGTGCAAAGACTACATTTCCATCTTGAAATTTATATATATGATTTTCCTTCCAATCACACACTAAAAATGAAAAAGAAAAACTAAAAATAACCCCAAAATACTCTCAAAACAAAATCAAAAACAGCTCCCAAACTCCCAAAACAATCAAAATTCTGGTAAGAAAAAAGAAAAAAGACCAACAACCCCCTCAAAAAATATCAACAAAAACAAAAGAAAAACTTCAAAAACGAAAACAAAAACAAAAAAAAAAAATAAACAAATAAAACAAATCCCATGAAAAGGAACTATATTATTTATGAAAAAATTCACAAAGTGAACATTTCCAGTAAAATAATATATGTAGTCAGAGTTATCTCTCTTTGAACGGAATGCATTAATAATAGGCGTGATGTTTGCGTTAGTGAGGGATTAACCACTAAGCTTTTCCAACAACAATATTTCTTATGCCTCTGTTCTTACCAGTATGAAGGATTTTTAAACTACATGTATGATGTGTACGTTATTTGCTGAAAAATCTTATACCAATAGTTCTACAGTATCAACAAGTCAGGAAGTTCTTAATATGAAGGTCAAATTTTCATGTGGCGCTCTACCAAAAAGAGTGTTCGAGTTGTCTGACGTAATTGTTAATACGCACACTGCTTACTGACTGCAAATTTTACTGTTAAAATTTAAACGGAACACTATTATATATGTAGTTAAATATAAAACGATTCCATATTTAAAACATAGTTTAGAATGCCATAATACATAGTGCAACGCTTGATGTCGAACATTTGATATTCTATTTAGTTCCCCACCGGTGAAACCACGAGGGGGACTATTGGTTTCCACTCTGTCCATCTGTCGGAGACACTTTTTTATTTTATTTTACTATTATTATTATCATTATTATCATTATTTCATTATTATTATTATTATTATTATTATTATTATTATTATTATTATCATCATCATCATTATTATATTATTATTATTATTATTATTATTATGTAAACTTTGGAAGTTATTGACTTGAAATTTGTTATGTAGCTTTGTATCAATGAGTTACAGATCGTGTAAGAGTTTGGTCATGATTGGATAATTTTTGGCAGAGTAACGACCCTTGAACTTCGTAAATTTATGGAAACCTGTGGGGACCTATATTGCTTCATCAATATTTAATATGTTTGTGATACTCTCATAGTCATTATCAATATTTTTAACAACATGACTTACAATGCATTAACGTCTAGTATCTAGTTTTTGATTTATATACGTACGAACTCTTCGTGCGCGGTTTTGAAGGGGTGGACAAGGAGTCTAGACCCACCCTGCTATTGTTCAAAAATTACTTTTCTTGGTATTTTTCGGGGAAAAATAAGTAGTTTTACACAGAAAACATGGTTGAACCCCTCTTTGAAAATTGATTAGAGGTGGAACCCCTCTCGACAAAATATCTAGATCTGCGCCTGCTTTTGTTAGTTTTACTTAATGGTCCGGTGATTTCCATGAACAAATGTTTGAATTTTGAATGTTTTCAATTGTTTCGCTGGTCGGAAATGGAATTTTTGAATATCCCAGGCTATCTTGCATTTGTTTGCACAAAGGCAGAAATATGGCCAAATTTCTGCTACCGATGAGGTAAGTTTCCTTAGCCTGTGGCTAGCCATTTAGGAGACGCTTACTCCTCTCGGTAACCTAATCTCGCCCCTGAATTTCTGGGGTTCGTGAATATCTGATGTGGTACATTGTTGTTAGTTCCATAGTCGCTTGACACTTCTTAATTTAGAATTTTGCTTTAATAAAGTCTTTTATCTTTATTTCAAAATAATTGAGAAAGCTGATTGGTGTAAAATAGACACTATCATATATATTAGATAAGCATCACATGACGTTAAACAAAAAAACCCCCCCAAATATACAGGTATGTGATGTTTTCAGGTCGAAGGCATGCGCGGATCCAGAGGGGTGTGTCGGAGGTCTGGACCCACCCTGGGAATCGACGAAAATGATTTTCATAGTTATTTTTAGATGTTAAATAAGTGATTTTACACAAGAAAAAAATACCTCCCCCTCCCCCCCCCCCCTAAAAACCCAAAAACCAAAAAAACCCCAAAAAACAAAAAACAAAAAAAAAACAAAAACAAAAAAAAAAAACAAAAAAGAAAAGAAAAGAAACACACACACACAAATCTTGTCGATGATTTTGATTCTGGTGATCTAGACTGCCATCTTAGACTGAATGCCACGGCTCATTCATTACCGTTGTAACCCCGGAGGTTGGTTACAAAAAATCATTACATTTTCAAAATTCTTATTTTCTTCCTAATCCTACAAGTGAAATTTTTCAAATTTCTTTATATATATTTCTTTTTAATTCAAACCAAAAAATATTTGAAAATTAGGTTCAAAATCATTTCCATGCATCGTGTGTCGAGATATGCAACTGGTGCAGTGAATTAATAATTTTCTATTAGCTTTAGTCATAGCAGTGCGTATAAAGAATCAAATTTCATTTACTTCATTTCAAATGATATTATATTGTATTAAGAAAGCTAAAAAAAAGTTAGTTTTAACACATCACAAATTTATGTTTGTTAGTAGTACTCCCTTTATTGAATGAAAACTCGTTAATTTTGTACATTCTCAAACCCTGCACTTTTGTTCATCTTTTGATATATATTTTCTATCATTTCTTTAAAAGACATTTACTTTAATTAAATTGTTCGTTGCATTTTAAAAGCTTTGCCGTGTTCTTTTTTTTTCATAAAAAAGAGATAAGATTTATTTTGAATTATAATTTTCAAATAAAATGAGCAATAAAACCTTCCATACGCCCATTGCTTGCAATCATTCCCCATTCCCACGTTTTGTTGACTCATTTAAGGAAAGTAAACTCGAGATGACATAATTTCATTTCAGGGGGCACTATCGGCGATTTTAATCAGAAATTGCACTGAAGTAGCTCGTGGTGTTGAGGTTTTGATGGAGATAGCATCTGTACTACATTTTCCCGAGTTTCCTCAGTCACATGTTATCTATGCCCCCATGTTCCTTTAAACATGATAAGAATGTTCGAGTTATCAGATCAAGTGGATTTCACAAACTTAATTCTCTAAGTCCACATGCTATTATGAGTTCTTCATATTCTTCTTCATACCGAATGATGTTTGTGTCGCAAGTCCTCGTGGGGGCCACTTTGTGAAATATTTTATTGCGCTGTGGACATATTTCTTATTATTTAATTCTGCTCTAATTCCAGGAAAGAATTTTTTATGGAAAGGTGGTGTTGAATTTCAGATATATATTTAACGGAATTTATCTGAAAAACAGAATGTGATTTCACTTCTAAGTTGGTTTGTGTATTCCCTGTCATAATTCTTTCATGGTGGTAATGGAGTTAATCACAATGACAGTGGTGGAGAAATAAAAATAGGGGAAATTAAGGAAAAGGAGCAGAGGAATGTGTAATTCAGTATCACAATCTTGTTGCCAATTCTCCAATCCTCTTATCGTTTGAAAATAGTGTATTTTTACATCCAGTTTTACATGCAATTCATTTCTTTCTTGTGAATATGAGGGAGTTTAAATTCTTTTAGAGAGGTCTCGCTGTCCGAATGCATCAGAAAATTGAGAAGAAAAAAATATGAATTATAAAATGGAATGTATTTATTGATGTCTCTTTAATCTGGAAAAAATATATATATATGTGCTTGATAAATATATATGCAATACAGCCTCACAGGAAGATATATTAATTTTATCTAAAGTTAAATAGTTTATTAACTGCAGATTTTGTCCGTGGATCGTGTATGCACGAATTTTATTCTCTGTTTACACCATTACATATACACTTAACCTCATGGTTCATCATCAGCTTGCTTACGCGCATACATATATATACACACTACAGGGAAAAAATCATTTATATAATTTTCAAAATTTCCGGGAACTTCATTGGCATCGCGATAACTCACAATGAATCTATACATACGGTATTTCCGTCTGTGGTGCTGTTTGATCGTGTTCATGTGCAAGGAGAAAATGGGAGGGAGACGGAGCCGATTTCAGAGGTTGCCTTGAGATGCGATTACCTCTGAACGTCTATTCGATCAATCTCACGGTCGGTATATACACCATGTGTATTATTTGCCACTACATTTTTTTTTTATTATAAGCAGGGTTGAGTAACCTGTATGTGCATGGTACAGCCGCTTCACTCATATCTCGACATGAGTAACAAAGAACGGGGTTGTACTTCCTCCTTCTGTTTGTTTCTTTCCTGATGGGCTAGAAAAGATGTGTGGGTTGCTTTTTTGTTTACACAAAAGTGTCAAACTTACGTTGTCGTCTGCTTTCTGATCATGGAATGTATGACATAGATACGGATTAACATGTAGAGCGATGGAAAAAGATATGAAGAAAATTTAACGAGGAATAACATATGAAGTTTGTGGTGATGTAAAAAAAATTGCTATAAAATCACAGTATAGTAGTCTGTACGCGCAAAGGTGATGTGATTAAGTACAGTGTGTGGAGAATATATATGAATTCAGTGACCGGGGGATTTACACGATGTGATAATTATATTTCAAAACACTGTGTAACACAATGGCGAACGAAGCCGAGAGATTATACAATATCTTAGAAATGGAAAGCATGAAGAATGGAAAGTACATTTCCTTCAGCGTCGACAGTCTATCTTTGTCAGAGATCGACGAAGAAAACAATGGTTTGTTTTGTTGGGAGGGAGACATCGCATGCTATTATCACTTCCTTCAAATATATATAACTAATGTGACACGAGTTATACCATCCACGTTTATAGTATTATATATATAGTACAGTATATTACAGTATAGTATATAGGGGTGTTACTTACAAGTGATTCCTGTAAAATGAAGGATTAAATGATGCTTATAGGGCTCCACATCGTACACAACATAAGATGTTTTATATTCATGTATAAATCGTTATTATGAATAGAAATTACTAACATATCTGTCACGATGTGATGTTTTATTTATAACAAAAGCGATAACTAAGAGAACGTCGATGTGGAAGATGATGCTTTGATCAAAATCCGGATTAACGAGGGGTAGGGGTCCCTTTGGGCTCAGAACTGCATTTTAAGTCTACTTCTTTTTAAGCAGTACGTCTCTCTCTCTCTCTCTCTCTCTGTATATATATATATATATATATATATATATATATATATATATATATATATATATATATATATATATATATATATATATATATATATATATATATATATATATATATATATATATATATAGATAGATAGATAGATAGATAGATAGATAGATATATATATATATCAGTGGCGGATCCAGAATTTCCGCAAAGGAGGCCCAAATGGGTATTAGCCAAACTTCTCAGCCATTTTTGGTGCAAAATCTGGATTTTTACTAGTAAATATGTGACCAAAAGGGGGGGGGGGCGGACCCCCAGGCCCCCCCCCCCTCTGAATCCGCCACTGTGTATATACCGGTATATTACTGTCTGTTATGTTTTATGTGCTACACTAATTCATCCCGTGAGCTGATGTTTTCCGAAACTTAATAATGAAAATTTCATGCTGATTTAAAGGAAATATGTACTCATAAACAATTTGTACAGCGATAGTACGGTACATATACTTCGTATGAAAATTTGTAAGTACAGGACTAATCAAATCCCAGTGTTGGACTTTAGACTTAGGAAATGGTGGACTAGAACTCTAGCTGTGATTCTTGAAGTGTTAGTAACAGTTACCTATGGACGAAAGTTAAATTCGAGATTCCGATTTCAAGGAAGCGTTTGATAAAATACATATTAGTAGGTTCAATATTTGGAGGTCATTTCATTAGTGGATTCATTATATGAATATTACGGTGTGCTTGGCTTTTTAGGCGCAGAATAATCATGCAATAACTATATTGTTGGCGCCTAGGTGTATAGCCGAACACGAAGATGTAGAATTTGTCGTCAGGATTTTGGACCGCGTTCAAGTTTACAAGAGTTCTTTCTCGTTGAATGAAAGTGTGAAACTTGATACAAGTATATAGTAAAGATTTATATGACATCTATATTGATAATTTTCCGTCCATAACTGAGTAATATTAAGGCAGGTCACAGATTCCTGAGGAAGGCGAAGAGGGCTCGTATACACCCCCTCCGCTTCCAGATCAGTAGCAAATTTTTACATGCTAGCACATATGTTTTATTTCCCCAAGTGAAACAGTAGTAAAAGGTGATTTGTGAAAATCCTTCACTCCCCTCCCTCTCTCTCTCTCTCTGTTAAAATATCCTCCACGAATCATTTACTTAAGAAAAATAGGGGACTTTGGCCTCAGGCGATATTTTTGTGAGGAAAGGGAGAGGGAATCACTTTCAAAAATTGCTCAAAATCACATTTGTGTGGCGAGTTCTTTAATTTTGTTTTATTTAATATTTTTTCTTTTATTAATTTATTCATTTCATTTTTTTTGACGATCAGTAATTGTTACGGTCATTTTGACAAAATTGTACAAACGTCATGCTTTTATTTTGAAAATATGTCATTTGAGAGGACCTTTTATTAACCTCCTGCATCCGCCACTGGACAACATTATTGCGAGCAAATAGACCAATAACAACCCCTTCCCGAATAGAAATTGTCCAAAATCTTAAACATTTAATAAACCTTATGATTCTACTTTTCATTTATCCCTTTAATATTCATTAATATCATTTTCTTATTCTTTGTAGGACTGAATCTTCCGATTTACATCTTTGATATTTCCCCTAAGACGAATGATTGCTAGCCGGAAGTTAATTCATAACATCTCGCGAGATGTGACTCACGTTAAGAAAAAAATAATAAAATAAATGAATTTACATTAATATCGTATGAAACTTCTAAGAATGGATAGCTTATCGTAGTGTATCATATGTGTAGGAATTTATGATATAACCTTATTGATAGTGTATTCAAATGGTAGTCAATTATCAATCTTTTCAATGCAGAACTCTGGGACAACACCTCGGACGACTTTGACCAAGGCGGTCAGAGTCGTGTCGAGCTAAACCACAGAATTATACCAGTAATGGGGAATGGAGAAAGCATGCAAAATCACAACAGAGAACGGCGGAATACCGCAATGCCCATCCGGCTGCCAATGCCTGAGCCACACGAGCTGGAACGGAGGTTTACCAAGGTCTTGGTAAGTGAATTTGTCAGTCAATAATGACAATATTGAGAATACATGTGATGTCATTGACAGTGATGACACATTGAAGGAGTGACAGTAGGACTGTGATTTATGTTACATGATATTTACACATGCAGCCTTTGTGAAACCTGCCAGGTCAACAAGGTTGTCTGGTAAAAATTGATTCAGTGTGGAAAATCTTTCATTACTTTTATAGAAATACAAAGCTGTATCGGATTAACAGTGGCAGATTTAGAGAGGGTGCCCAGGTTGCCTGGGCATCCCCTTTTTGCCACATATTTACCAGTAAAAATCCAGAATTAGCAACAAAAAGGGCTAGGTCGTTTGGCTAATAAACATGTGAGACCCCCCTTTCGAAAATCCTAGATCTGCCACTGATTAGTGCTCCGTAAATCCTTAGTTAGTTTCGCACACTGGACATAATGCTAAATGCAACATGTACAACTTTGATGACGTTACACATGGTTGGACCAGTGGAACATTTGATTATGACGTCATACATGTAAGCATCAGTGTTTTATGTTTTGTTTTTTCAAAGGTGTCTGTACCTTTTCATTTTGGAATTTTTTGTCCGGAGTCAGGTTAAGTCGCCCCAAAGTGAAGTCGCCCCAAAGTCAAGTTGCCCTATATCGGTTAAGTCGCCCCATATTGTCAAGTAAGGTCGCCCCACATAGAGATCCATCATTATAATATTTTATATTCAAATATATGTTTGAATTATCAATTATCTTTTTATTGATGAAAATAAAGTTTTATGAATAAATATTTTGGTGTATGTTTACTATAGGATAATTATTGATATCAATTGAAGTTGCCTCGTGCGATTGGTGTCTATCTATACTGCCATTACTGATGTAGAACTTTTCTCTAGTAATTTAAAATCTTTTAATTTTATGAAGGATAAGACATAAGTAGCACAATCATCAATTCAATTAACATGTATTACAAGTGAACAAATAGATAACTCAAACAATTACCATAAACAGATCGATTTCTACATGGCATTGGGGCACTTGACATTATGGGGCGACTTAACCTATATAGGGCAACTTTACTTTGGGGCGACTTCACTTTGGGGCGACTTAACAGTAGACCTTTTGTCCCATTTGCATGATGCTAAAAGATGAAATATTTGGGATAAATTTAGACAATTTTTGGGAAAAATTTAGACAAATTTTGGGAAAAATCTATGAAATTTCCATCGGGAAGGGACTTGTAACAGACCTGATTTATATGTAAAAAAAACCAAACCCCAAAACCACTGCAAGCATAACAATTTTAAGTCTGCTAAACATCGCTTTTTATACTGAAAAGTGGATCGATGTATTGCGACATCAAAATCTATACATAAATATCATAATGAAACTCCTGGCAAACTACAGTTTGATTGGATTTACGTATACATGTAACTTTGGGCAGTATTTGAAGAACTGTATGCATGTATGTCGATGTGTTTATACATGTACTCCGGTACATGTAGAAGGGTTGTGTTTGGTAAAAGCAGATGTACAACCAAACTTGTGTTAAGTGTGAAAGTGAAGGTGAGAAAGTGAAAGTGAAGGTAAGAAAGTGGTCACTTAAAACAGATGGGTTCTCAATACAGGTTGATTTTTATAAATAGAAAGTGAAAAGTAAAACGAACATGTGGTGTACAACACAGGTGGTTGTTTAATACAAATGGTCTACATGTATACATGTACATGTAAAGTGGGTTTGACTGAATATATCAGTCCAAGAGAGAAAATATTTAGTTTAGGTTTAGGTTCCCTTGACTGACCCTGTTTTTATCCTCCAACCCGAAAACATTTTATTATATCTAGGCTAGGAAATCTGGAAATCAGAATTACATCTTACTTTTCAAGGTAGTTTTGGATGGTTGGTGTTACATGTATTAGAGCACTTAGAGTACATGTGAAAGTAACATCTGATCAAACGCTTAACTGATGAAAAATATGGTCAGAGGAAATTGTAAACAGGGTGCACTCAGTTGGTTACATATGTAGGTGCTTGACTCGTGAGTGAGGGGTCCTGAATTCATGTGCCACTGATGGTTTGCAGTGTCCTTTCTTCTGAAAAACACCGTTAAAGACCGCGGTTATGTGTCTTGGTAGATGTGGCACAAAAAAGAACCCTCACTGCTTCGAATGAGTACTTTGCGTAGATTAAATGGTCTGTGCATTGCATTTACGCAGACACCGTCACCATTTACATTGAAAGTGCAATAATCTTTGTTGCATAGCAAAACGATTTTAATCAGACAAGCAAAATGCATGTACATGTGTATTGATTATTTCCATCTCCTACCAACCAAAAATGCACATGCACACAATGGATGCATTAACAGAACATTAAAATGTGTAATGACAGTGATTCAGGGTAGTCTTTTGTCATTGTACATGTACTGGTAATATGTGAGTAGAGTTCATAACATGGTGGTTGACTTGTTACTCTTGTAATTCGAAGATCCCGGTTCTGGAGTTTTGAGTTGTATTCAAAAACACATAGTACAGACCAGTTGATTTGGAAAAATTGCACATAGCACAGTGGGCAAACACCCAAAATCCTAGCGGGAATCCAGGTGGAAATTTACCTGTAAAATATACAATGTATTATGTAATTCTTGAATTTACACGTATGGATGTGGCTCACTGCACATGGTGAGTAGAAAAATTATAGAGCAGGTGGACTGTATTGTAGTGGCCATGGAATTTTGAGCTGTGTTTTGAATTTAAGACACACATGTGGCCATGGATAAGACCTACTGAAGCTACTGGATTTTTGAGCTGTGTTTTAAGACATACTGTGGCTCCTAAAATTTGGACTTGTACTCTGTCACCACTGCTTTTATGAATTATGGTTTAAGAAAACTGGAACTGGCTTCACTTCTAAAGTCAACCAGTGATGGACTGGTATCACATCCAAGGGGATACTACTCTTATCATCTTTCACCATAGAAACCAGTTATAATGATAATCTCTGTCCATATAAGCCTTCATGGCTCTGATTGATTGATTGATTGTTGCTCTATATCATTCCAGTCCACAATTATTTCATGTATATGGTGACGGCATCTGCCTGATGTTTTGCACAGAAATTTTCCCTTTGCAACTGACTTGTAGAAAGTTGTTAGTCATGTCTGCTTAAACTTTAATACGGTACATGTACATTTTATATATCTCTCTCTCCCCGCCTCTCTCTCTCTTTCTGTCTTTAAGACTGTTTGAAAGCTATATGTAATTAAAAGAAGCTAGGTGTTACAAGTAAATCAGATCCCAATTGCTTTACTAGAAAGCCTATTTTGAAATTTTGAGATATACATGTATTGTGTTGTTTGTCTGGTATGATTTTTATCGTATTTTCAGAAGCTGTATCTTTACCTCACTAAGTCTCTTTCTCAGTTTTCTAATTTTCTTCTAGCCAAATGTTCTAATTATTTCTAGACTCTAACAGCGTTAGGTATTCATACATAGTAATTGAATGACATAATGTTGTAACCATTTTCAAACATTATGGATAAATGAGAAAACAGGCTTTGGAATTGGGATTTGATGGAGTTCATTTCGGTGGATGTTCAACTGGAAACTAGATGATAATTCAATGGTCAAAATTTCGATGTACAGGTAGATTTCTTGATAGGTTGTCAAGATGTTCAACTCAGATTAGATGGTTCTAAACTCGTTTCTTTATTGATGCCAAGATATTCAACTTGAGAAAATTTCATACACATGCCTTGATTGGTCGTCACATTATTCAACTTGAGATGAAATGGTTGAAAGTTCCGTACAGGTTCCTTGATTGGTTGTCAAAATAGTTGGTATGAGATTCAAAAGTCGAAGGTCCCAAATTAGTTAGAAAAGCATTCAATTAGAGATCAAGATAGCTAAAGGATCAACACAGGTCCATTGATTGGTTAATGTCAAATTCAGTTTGAAGTTCATTAGCATAAATCTCATCCCAGCTCCCTTTATTTGTTGTTGGAAAGGTATTCAGCTTAGATCCAATGAGTGAAAGTTGACATCAGAAAGCGGAATGTTATTCCACTTGAAACCCAGTGTTTGAGGGTTAAGTTTGTAAGTATAGATATATGTACTTACCAAGAGCTAAACAGCAGAGGTGATTGTTTCATGTGAGGTTCACCTCCTCCTACTTATATGGGAGTGTATTAAAACACTCGGTTCACTAATTTTCGACCACTTGGCTTTTTTATGCCCCTGGATCAATAGATTGTGGCCATGATTTTTTACCTGTCTGTCTGTTTGTTTGTTTGTTTGTCTGTCTTCAACTTTAACCTTCACCATAACTTTTGAATTTTGATACATAGAGACTTCATATTTGTCATGCATACATGTACTCCGCCAATATAGCCCTTTGAAATTACACCAAGATGATTGACATCGTGACCTTGACCTTTGACCTACATTTCAAAACGTGCCGTATTTGGATTTGTTACCGCTGGGGACATTCGTGTTTCACAAACACATCTTGTTTCAAGTGAGGTCAGCGATGTCAGTTTTCAAGGATTTAGTTGTGTAAACCCATAGGATATCTGCTAAGATCCTAACATGTTTATTAAATTGTAAATCTAGATACAAAATGGGGGAAACAAACATATACTGTAAACCCCTAAAATTTCGTGCACCCTTAATTTTCGTAAATTTTGCGAGCAATAAAAGATCGCAAAATTTAAAGGAAGCGAAATATATTATCCGGATTCCGGAGTTGTTTCCGTTGTTTCCACCCGATCCGTTTCGTTATTTAGTCGGCCCAGTCTGCATGCTGTGAAGGTAACGAGAGCAAACAAGTCTTGTCGATCTTGCGTTACTGTACTAAACACGGCCTACCTAATTCCGATTGTTCAAAACTTATGAGATGTTTTTATCCTTATATCACAGTGTGAACCATTAACTTATCTTCTCTTGTTACCCCGACTCTACATGCTGACGAGATGATACATTAATAATTGTATTACTAGTATTGTGTTAAACAATCATAAAACCGCGAAAAATGAGGACAGAGAAATATGGCAAATTGAAAATTCGTGAAATTTTAAGGCAGCGAAATTAAAGGGGTTTACAGGATGACTTGGAGGAGAAACGATGAAAGGGCAAGATTAGAAAAAAAAAAACACTGTCATTTCGAATTGGAAATTTTATCAATATTGAAAAATGTATCGATGTCGTATCGAATTAATCTATATTGACGATGCAGCGATTTATCAATTTGACAATATAATTCGCCATCTCAGCAATAGTGTATAACTATAATGCGGTCCTCACCTAGTGCTAATAATTTACAATGTGCAAAAATAAAATGACAGATTTGTTATTGAAAGCAATGACTTGAGGGGCGTATACAAACCAAATTCTGCTAAACTGATAAGATTTTTCATCCTCCCCATTTTTATGGCAGTGTTGAATACGTAACTGTAAACTTACGTAAAATATGATCAGCGGTGTAATGACTGTACGAACGTTGACTTGATTGAATAAGGAAATAAAGTTGTGCGAGCAAAAAACAAAGAAACTGACATTTCAAGGGGGCGTATCAACAATTGTTCTTGATTAATGAGAATTACTAAGGTAAATTGACAAATGACCCACGTAATGGCATTCCCCGGAGTTGTCCGATACGAGAGGATGAATGTGGCGTATGTGACCGGTACATCATAGTGGTGTACTACATGTCCGGTAATGACCATCTGGACATGCTTCTTCCAGAAGTTACCACGTGTAGTTATGTGGTACAGCATAACACAGGAAGGCATTTCAAGACATTTATCTATCCCCGCACGCAGAGGTCTTTGGCTGTCAGAGTATATTTTCATAGTACATTGTGTTAGAAGGGCGTGCTTGTAGCTAGCTTTTCAATGACCATGGAGTCGGAGATTGTGGGGCATTCAGTTTTTTGGTCTGACTGTTTTTGTGGCAAAAACTATGAGAACTATGAGTTGCATGTAGGGTTTTGGTATTTCACATATACATTTATCTTCCTTGTGACATTGCCTTTTGTTTAAACTTGAAATGATATACCTTGTATCCCTGACTTTGATGTTTTGACCTACTTTTCAAAATCTTTAAACACTGACTGCAGTCCTGGATCATCATTCTGTAATCGGTGAATACATATATCTTTTGTCAGTGTCAGTATTGGTTTTTGTAATCTGTAAATTATGTGAACATCATTTATAATTCGGGAGTAAAAAGAGGTTAAAATGTGTTAGTGGATGGGTGGGTGGGTGTTTAGTTAATGTATTAGAATCGGGGATTTCATTCCTTTGATCTCCTTGCCGCTTGCACAAGATTTCTCATGGACGCCATTCTGTATCATTCTCGGTTTGAGACCGAGAGGTCGTGGGTTCAAACAACACTGATGACTCGTCGGTTTGTGTGTCCTCTGGTACATGTAGTTCGGATGATACAGTCCAGGTCCCATTTTGAAAGTAAAGGTGAAACATGTTTTGGGTGGGTCGTTTGCAACTTTCATAGATCTTTCTTTAAGGCAAAACAGCAGGCAGATCTGATGCCATCACACTTCACAGTATGATCAAAACCAGATCTCTTCTTCTACACTCTCATGTCTGTTACGCATGTATGTCATGAGAAATCGAGGTCGCGTAAAAGTGATTGGGTCACCAAGCATACCCCCTCACTCTTTTCTTCGCTATCTGGAATGATTTCGGAACTTAAACTCGAAAAATGAACATAGCTTGTATATAGTAGTTTGTAAGTTGGTTGCTATCGAAGATTTTTGTGAATATACTCGTACCTTTTAAATAATGTAGAAAAAGTTCTGGTTACGGTCGGGAAGACGCAAGGCTGAACAGACAATTAGATCAGTGTATGGTACCGCCATTTTAATGACCAGGTACTACAGCAACAATAATAGCAGAAACAACACATACTAATTTGAAGCATCAGGCGGACGAACGGACAGACAGTTTCTCTTTTATTTATATGAATCATGATATTGTCATGCATCTTTAAGACCGGATACAACAACAACAACAACAACAACAACAACAACAACAACAACAACAACAACAACAACAACAACAACAACAACAAATTATTAAGAGCATCCAGCGGACGACAACAGACATTTTCTCTCTTATTTATATGATATGGACCAGCCTCTTTAAGGCTAGGTACAACAACAACAACAACAATTTTGAAGCATCACACCATCAGACGGACGAACGGACAGACCGTTTCACTATTATTTATATGATATGGTCCCACCTCTTTAAGCCTGGATACAACAACAACAAACAACAACCACAACAGCAACAACAATTTATTTGAAACATCAGGTGCACGAACAGACAGACAATATCATATTATATATTATTTCAGTATTAACCCTTTCGTCCTGGGGGTCTTTCGTTGGTGATCGACATTCTTGCGACACAATTTTTTAAAAATTCGTCACAAGTCTTTATTTGCTTATAGTCACATCTCTCAATATAATATGATAGAAAAAAAAGGTAGGGGTTTTTTGGACAATTTAGACAAATCGTGATGTGACATGTGATATACGTTTACTTTATAAAAAATCATGAGGTTAGATAATATTTGAAGCGGAGGTTTTTGGGATAGAATCAAACAAACTGGAGTCTTACCAAAAATTGGTGTTGCTACCGCAGAGTCGTGTGTATATCAAGTTTTATGTATAGTATAAACAAGAAGGTCAGATTAGTGCAAGCACAAACCGCAAGACGAGAATCATATGGTCCAGTGCATGTGCGTGAAAAGAGCTGAAAAAGTTTCCAAACAGTATACAAAGTAAAGATGTGTGAATGCACTACTGAAAATATGTTTGTACAATTTGTACTTGTAGGTATAAAGAATCGAAAGTACATATATACGTACACGCAAATTAGTTCAGACAGTGTTTCCTTTGTACATGTAATAGCCGATTATAAAGTGTTTGCTGCTTTTACGTCACGCGCTGTGGGTTTTCTTTCTACTATAGACATGCAGTACATATAATGTTTGTCTGCCGAGGAGATGCGGTGTCTTAAACACGTTAGATGCAACTATTTGTTTATAGCCCTGGCAAACCAAAGTTGAATATATATATATATATATATATATATATGTGTGTGTGTGTGTGTGTGTGTGTGTGTGTGTGTGTGTGTCACTTGGTTCGTCTCTTTGTCCTCCTTACCTATGAAACTGCTTTGTCATATAATTACTACTTATAAAAATTATATAGGTATTGATCTGGTTGCTTCTTCACATAATTCATGATACTCATGACACAATGTGTTACGACCTTGACCCGAAATCACACCACAAGGACAAGGAGGTCACAATGAACCCGGTTAAGCTTTTTTGAAAGTTACTTTGTATTGAAAACAACTGCTGTTTATTACCTTTGATCTTGTTAAGATGTCACAAAATTTAGGGTGTGTTATGACCTTGACCTAAGATCTCAAGTCCAAGGTCATCGTCACAGTGAATTCACAACAAAATCCCTAAGACCGTTGCTTAATGATTGACGCAGTTGCTACTTATAACAGAAGGGTTTGAGGATTGGGTGGGCGTATTTGCTTAATCTGGAATGTCCAGTTCTGATTACAAGAGCCCGGAAGATGATATGGTATTAAATGCATCCGTCTGCCCATCTATCCGTCCGTCTGTCCGCGGAGATTTTGTAAATAGATCGCAGACTGAGTCAGTGCAGCACATGTTTATATAAGAACTGCTGGTGTCTGTATTACTTAATTGCTTGACAGAGTTCTCTACCCACGTCATCTAAAATTCAAAACTTAGAAGCGTGCAGTGTCGCCAATGTAGTAAGTGCTTAGTGCAGAAATTACTGAACGTGACTTCAGGCAAGTAAACAAAGCTATCAACGTTTGTGACGTTGTTTATCCCGCGTTTGCGGTCTCAAGTGCGTCTGACATAAAATGGCACAGGGAGGGAGACAAACATATTGAATGTTACGAGATTTTTAGAGTTAAGAAATTAGTTTGTTATGTAAATTGAATTTGTATCATCTGGCTTTATCGTACTACCAGTGTATGGTATTGATCCAAGAGTCCAATTTTGTCGTCTGCAAATGACCTTTGTTCGTGAGAAACACGATCTGCAGACGACGTTACTTCTTGGTTTAATGGTTGTATAGGTGAAATATTGAACGACAAATGGCTGGAGTGACACGACTGAGTTTGTCAAGACACCAGTGCCATATCATTTGTCCTGCGTGCCAGTGGCAAGTCCAGGTGAGGGAATTAAGTCTCCAGAATCGTCGTGTCCCTCTCCTATGACGATGGTAACTACTTCTCTCACTTTGGTTATCACAGTGACATGCCATCGTGGCCTCACTTTGGTACTCACAGTGACATGCCATCATGGTCTCACCTTGGTACTCACAGTGACATGCCATCGTGGTCTCACGTTGGTACTCACAGTGACATGCCATCGTGGACAGACCATGTGCCCAGCAACCAGAAGTGAGATCTGGTGTCTGGGAACCAAACGTGAGACCAGGTCTCTAGGAACCAGAGGTGAGACCATGTTTCCAGCAACCAGAGGTGAGACTAGGTCCCTAGGAACCAACGGTGAGACTAGGTGTCAGGGAACCAGAGGCGAGACCAAGTGCTTGGGAACCAGAGGTGAGACTAGGTGTTTGGGAAGCAGAGGAGAGACTAGGTGTTTGAGAACCAAATGAGTGACCAGGTGTCCGAGAGGGGTAAGCGGCTCCTGATTGACTGGCCACTCCCGCCAAATTGGCCCAGAACACAAATGACACGAAAATGTGAAGCCCTGGAATTATGTGGACTACCCAAGGACTGGAGAAAATACCACGGCAACACAATATGAGAATAGGGGTCTAACGTTTCATGCAAATCCTTTGCAGATGATAAATGTAACTTCTTATGCCGCGAGAATCGGAGGTTTGGAATATATTGGGTTTGGTCCATCTATCTGTCTCTATGTCTGTTATTAGTCTGTATGAAACCCTTCACTTTGGTCGTGACTTGCGTCGAGTAAGAATGCAAAAGAAACCCTTTACTTTGGTCGTGACTTGTGTCGAATAAGAATGCAAAAGAAACCCTTCACTTTGGTCGTGACTTGTGTCGAGTAAGAATGCAAAAGAAACTCTTCAATTTGGTCGTGACTTTTGTCGAGTAAGAATGCAAAGGAAACTCTTCACTTTGGTCGTGACTGGTGGCGAGTAAGAATGCAAAGGAAACTCTTCACTTTGGTCGTGACTTGTGTCGAGTAAGAATGCAAAGGAAACTCTTCACTTTGGTCGTGACTTTTGTCGAGTACGAATGCAAAGGAAACTCTTCACTTTGGTCGTGCCTTTTGTCGAGTACGAAAGCAAAACAAACCCTTCAACTTGGTTGTGACTTGTGGTCAAATAAGAATGCAAAAAAAAAAAAAACCCTTCAGTTTGGTCGTGTGTTAAGTAAGAAAACGGACTTTAATATTTCACATGCATATTTCTTCTGATTCCATTCAATGCCTTTTTGGTGACAGCAAAATTTTAACATTGGCCAACTTGACCTTTGACTTATAAAACATTAACATTGTGTGTCCGGGAGTATATGTGTTTGATAAACAAATGTTGTTTGATATCTTGTCATTCATAAAGCTATGAACTTCGATCATCACTGCAATATTTATGTAAAAATAATGCATTCAAAGGCATTAATCAAATGCCATATGCAGTGCATAAATAAATAAATAGTGAACTACTAGTAAAATGTTTTTTTTTTCAAATTACTTTTAATTTACAATATGTAATAAGAACTAAGTATGCATCACACCACCCTTTTTTCCGGTTCAGATAATTTGCTCGAGTTCAGCGGAGCTCATGAGCTAATCCTTGTTTGTCACAAAAACTGAATTGTGTTCTGTATTTTGTCAGTTATGTTGGATTGAATGAATTTTGTTTTACGTCAATCCACGATTATTTCACGTAATAATGCTGATGGCATCTGTCTGATACATTGCATACAAATTTAGACCTTTGCAACGGACCCACCCGAAGCAGTGAGGGATCTTTTGCGTGCCATGCCTACCGTGACACGGGACTTCGGTTTTTACTGTCTCATCCGAAAGACAGAACACCAGTGCGCCCAGGATTGGAGTCGAACCCGGGACCTTACGATCACAAGCCGAGCACCTTATCCACTAGGCCACACCGGCTTTGTGAGTTATGTCTATTACTGATTTTATTCGGGTGTGTCGACCTTGATCCTTAGTATGCCCACAATAGATGTATGCGCGTACATATCCAATGACTAGAGCTCGGATTGGATCAGCAATTGGAAAATACGAAAGTAACTGGTGTCACATGACTATGGCACTAACAACAATGTACCACAGTGGACATTCACGGACCTCTGAAATTTAGAGGTGAGACCAGGTGCCCGGGAGGAGTGAGCGTCTCCTGTTTGGCTAGTAGCCACAGACAAAACAAATATAATTCAGTACTGTATATGTACATGAATGTAAACAACCACTGTGTAGAAAGTGACACAGTCACGCAACATCAGGAAAAAGGGGTATAATAAATCATATGTAAAATTTAATTGTTTGTTTGGTGACGGGTTAGTTTATGTATGCGTTTATTTTGTTTTGGAGTTTTTTTGTGGTCACAGTTTATGTCTGATTCAGAATGTGTGATTGGCATGCTTCGAGATAAATCTCTTCATCAATGGTAAACTGCGCAAGCCATTTTATCACTTGATGCAGTGGGCGCATCACTGCGCATATGCAGTGTTTGCCATGGTGACACGGTTCCGTTCAGAGCGGCAGTATGAGAACCAGAGCTGTACTGACTGGAGAATTCATATTTGCATGCGCGGATGTATGTAGAGGGGGTGGGATGGGGTTTTCCTGAACACCCCTTCCCTCCCCTTTCTTACTGGAAGTTACAAAATATAAAAAAAAAGCTGAGATGTACTCATTTTATAGAGGTTTGGGTTTTAAGTCAAAAGTTTGACCTCCTTGTAAAAACTCTTGGGTCCGCGTATGTAATTGCAGCCACCACGTCTGAGTACAGGAATGCTTAATCAGCCCTTTATATGGATCAAAACTCCAAACCTCGAATATCATTTACCGACCGATAGTTTTCATCCAAGTCTAATCTCGACACACAAAACACTTTGTATCTGCAGACAATGAAAAACGGAAAGAAATAATTCATTCAGTTTGGAATTCATAAAATTCATTTCCTTACTTGTTAAGTTCTTGACTGTACTCATTGTTTTGAATAGTACTTGAATGTAAATGTGAAGGACACATCCGTGAGAATAAAGACACATATTTGAATAAATACGAAAAAGGAAGGGTGCAGATACAAAGAATTCGAAAAGGATATTTATAAATAACTCATTCAGTTTGGAATTTATGAAAAGAACTTCCTTACCCTTTTGATTTCTTAGCGGCCCCCCCTTTTTTTTTGTTGATTTCCTTTGGATCTGTGTAAGAAAGAATCTTTATTTGTTACATCAGAGTAATGGGAAGAAGGGTGCGGTTTCAAAGATTCGGAAACGAATTCATTCGATTTATCTTTGGGTAATGACCCTTAGTTTCTGTGAGAACTCTTGCGCTGAAGCTAGTCTGCTGTTGCCGGACTCTATAATCATATTCCCGCTTTCCGGATTCGCTGCTGTTCTTTAATTACTCATCTTCCGGCCCAGAACAGGTTTTCTCTATTTACAATAAGATGCATATTGTTTGCATTATTAGGCATTCGTATTTGATCGCTTTTTAAAATACTCTTTGATGATGGTTAAATTGAATTACACGGACAAGCATGACTCAGTTTGCCTTGAAACCGTCAATATTGAGAACATGTGCCTTTCATTGAATAATGAGATGTCTATGCAGACAAGAAGGGGTGGGGCGGTTCTGGAATGGCTAAAAATACTGAAAAAATATAAATTGAGCATGCGATAGGTCTGGAATTAAGTAAACAGAATAACACTCGGCTGCGGCTCATATAGTGATATACATGCACTGAATGGGATGAAGAAACTAAAATAAATGCATATGCAGATCTAGAAATTTGTTTTTGAAAGTGGGGATGGTGTTTGTTGCAGCCTCCCATGATTAATGTTTTGCATTATTCGATCTGGAAAGGAAGGAGGGTTGCATCCCTAAAAACGGTCGAAAATGACTTTTTTGGTAAAAAAAAATGGGGGGGGGGGGGGAGGGTTTGTGTGTTGAAACCCCTGCAACTCCTTCTAAATCCGCCAGTGGAATAGTATGTCGTTCGTGAAACTGAAAAGGATAAACAAAAGGGAAGGTCCGCGGATATATAGAGTGATTGTACGTGTTTTGACGTTTCGTGTATTGATGTTTATGTGCAAAAGGGTGTTGAGCATTGTATATAGAAAAGACGATAGGAAAGGGTGGGTGGTGATGGGGGTGCTAGTTGGATGTTGTATTGGCTTCAGCGCTGCGGTGGAACTCGGCTTTCAGGCCCTGGTTCTATCTCTGATGAGGGAACATATGGAGTTACTGAAGAACTTAGTTTCTTGCGCAACAAGACTCAGTTATGGAGTTGGACGGAATAAAAACAAACCGTGATTGGAAAAAGAAAAATTGTATGTAATTAGCACTCAGCAGTCAGCAGGGGTTTAAACGATGAAAAAAAAAGGGGGGGGGGTGGTGTTAAGAAAGGAGAAATTCATTGGTGTGTTGATTAGTGTTCTACGCTTTCAACAATAACGACTTTTTCAGTTATATACCGACATGAAAGCAGGAGGTAACCAACCTCTTACAAAGTATTGGTATTAGTGTATTTGGGGATTCGAACATGGATCGTCCGTATCGCCAGTCACTGCACCCAGCCTGTCCTATAGAGAATTTAAGAGAGAGGAGTCGTGGGATGATGGGATAGAAGCTAGAGCTGGCTAGTGCTTACTCCTTGATACTTTTGTCCCGCTTAATGAGCGATGTCAAAGCAAACGAACTATATTTGTGGAAAAAACCGATATAAATGCACTTAATGTCCTTAAGAATGAATACATATGTGTGGGTGTGTGTGTGTGTGTGTGTGTGTGTGTGTGTGTGTGTGTGTGGAGATAGTGTCTGTCTGAGGAGATGGATTGCGGTGTCGGTGTCATACCGATTATGGGGAAATGAAATGTGGAGCATGTTTCCATTGTGACTTTTGCATAAGCCACTCCTTGACGAGAACACCCCTCCCCCCCCCTCCCCCCCCAAAAAAAAAAACCAAAAAAAAAAAAAAATAAATAAATAAATAAAAAAGTACCAACTGGGTTCATTCCATTCTGGATACCAGATACAAAGCTGCTTCATTTATTTGCCGCTTTTGGGCGAGTTATAACGTGTTTTTTTTCTTGCAGCCGCGTAGAATTTCTGTAACTTCGCTTGTTGTGTAACTGTAAGTTAAACGACAGAAAAGAAATAATTTTGCAGTTACCAATATTTGTAACAAAGAAACCTCTGCGAAGTCACTTAGCATGTGACACCTGGTGCTTACTTGTCATTATGTTAAACTCGAACTATAGTTTGTGGTGTGTGTGGTATAAGTTTTATACGCGTGTGATCACCCACCTTGTGTGGGCGGTGTGGAAGGCCGACTACAGTCTGATGCGCTAGTGATCACAATGTGTTGTATAAAAGGCCGACTATAGTCTGATACGCTAGTGATCAGCATTTGTTGTATAAAAAGGCCGACTACAGTCTGATGCGCTAGTGATCACAATGTGTTGTATAAAAAGGCCGACTATAGTCTGATGCGCTAGTGATCACCATTTGTTGTATAAAAAGGCCGACTATAGTCTGATGCGCTAGTGATCAGCATTTGTTGTATAAAAAGGCCGACTGTAGTCTGATATGCTAGTGATCAACATTTGTTGTATAAAACGGCCGAATATAATCTGATGCGCTAGTGATCACAATGTGATGTATAAAATGGCCGACTACAGTCTGATACGCTAGTGATCACCATTTTTTGTATAGAATGGCCTACTACAGTCTGATGCGCTAGTGATCACAATGTGTTATATAAAATGGCCGACTACAGTCTGATACGCTAGTGATCACTATGGCGACTACTGTCTGATACGTTTATTAGTCACCATATATTGTATAAAATGCCGACTACAGTCTAATGCGCTAGTGATCACCATTTGTTGTATAAAAAGGTCGTGTACAGTCTGATATGCTAGTGATCACAATGTGTTGTATAAAGTGGCCGACTACAATCTGATACGCTAGTGATCATCATTTGTGGTATATAAAGGCCGACTACAGCCGACTACATTCTGACGGATACATGTCGTCACCATTTTTTCTAATTCTTATACATGTAGTCACCAGTCCTTGCGGTTTGCTACGCAGTGTGACTGATACGCATCAGTCGCATGTACGGTAGTCACCATAAAAAAGGCGTCACCAGGCAGTCTGATTCTTATGTAGTCATCATCCGGTTTGATAGGCATATCGTCACCCTTAAATGACTGACGACAGTGTGACTGATACACATGTAGCTATCATACGGTCTGGTACGTATATAGTCACCATACAAAAGCCGACTACAGTCTGAATAATACGCATGTCGTCACTATGCGGTCTGATACACATGACGTCACTATAAAAAGGACGACCGCAATCTGATACGCTTGGCAATCCTCAGGTGTGGATGAAAAAGACATTTTTTTTTACCTACAAAAATATAAATCTGTAACAGGATAATACTTCTTAATCTACTCATACATTCTATATACATCCGGGGCTCTTTATGATGATTTCCGGCAAAGACTGAAATTCTAATGCCCTCATTCTGAAGTGCTTTTTCCGTCGCTGTATTATGGCTTTATTTATTTGTACTTGTCTATCGAAACAATTCTGTCTCATCTACTTTTAAAACAGTTCAAATAATTTATAAATTGAAAATCCTCTTTAAACAATTTGATTTTCATACAACTTGAAGTGCTCTTACTAGAAACACTTTTATTATTACAAGACTTGAGATTTTTTAAAATTCTTACATATGCTTTTCATGTTATGTTGATAGGTTTTTATACGCCCGTCTTTAAGCCGGCGTGGCCTAGTGGTATCGCGTCGGACTCCTGATCGGGAGGCCGGGGTTCGAGTCCTGCTCTGGTCATGAGGGTGTCATGTCTTTCAGATGAGACAGTAAAAACCGAGGCCCCGTGTCGTGGTATGCATGGCACGTTAAAGATCCCTCACTGCTTCGTATGGGTCCGTTGCAAAGGTCAAAATTTGCATGCCCCGCATCAGGCAGATGCCGTCACCATATACGTGAAATATTCGTGGTGTGACGTAAAACAAAAAATTATCAATCAATCAATTATACGCCCGTCTTAAGACAAGGGCGTATTATGTTATGGTGTTGTCCGTCCGGCGTCCAGCCTCCGGCGTCCGGGATAAGCTTGTCCGGGCTATTACTTCTTTCCCTGTGCACGGATTTCAATAATATTTCACAGAATTGTTGCTTAGGATCCAAGGGTGTGCCATGACCTTGACCCAAGGTCATAGGTAAAAGGTCAAAGTCATAATATGCAAAGTGAGTAAAACCTTGTCCTGGCCACAACTTCTTCCCCTGTGCATGGATTTCAATAATATTTGACAGAATTGTTACTTTGGACCGAAGGGCGTGTCATGACCTTGACCCAAGGTCATAAGTCAAAGATCAAAGTCACAACATGTAAAGTGAGTAAAACCTTGTCCTGGCCATAACTTCTTCCCCTGTTCATGGATTTCAATATTTCATAGAATTCTTACTTATGACCCAAAGATGTGACATGACCTTGACCCAAGGTCATTGGTCAAAAGGTCAAGGTCACAACATGCAAAGTTAGTAAAACCTTGTTTGGGCCATAACTTCTTCCCCTGTTCATGGATTTCAATAATATTTCACAGAATTGTTACTTATAGCTCAAGGGTGTGTCATGACCTTGACCCAAGGCCATAGGTCAAAGGTCAAGGTCACAACATGCAAGGTGAATAAAACTTTGTCCTTGCCATAACTTCTTCCCCTGTGCATGAATTTCAATATTATTTCACAGAATTTTTAATTAGGACCCAAGGGTGTGTCTTGACCTTGACCATTGATCCCTTCCAAAGTAAGCGGCAGGCGTATTAAACCACGCTAGGCGTTTGCTCTTGTTGTTTTTGTTGTAAATGATGACTTCTATTATGTCAATTGAACGTCCTATGTCGGTATCGCATCTGCACTTTAATCGGTAGTTTTGTGATATTCTTATGTTGTTTCATTTTTACAAATTATTACATTATTAACAGTGCATATCCATGGTGATTTCTGTCAGTTGTTGATGTGTTTTGATGACGACGACGGGGTATCCCCCCCTCTTTCCCCGATTTGCATGAAACAGGAACATTCATGCCCTGTAAATCGTTAAGAATTGTGTTGAAAGTGCTCAAGTGAGCGATATAGAACCATTTAAGGCTCTCTTGTATTCATTGTCATTTTGTTGTCCCTGCAGTTGATGATAGAATTTCCATTAAAAGTAATTATTTACGCATTCTTTTTATCATTTATGCTCCGGGATCGATAGATGGGGCAAATTGTTTTGTCCTGTCTGTTTGTTTGTCTGTTTTCAACTTTAATCTTTGTTATAACTTTTGAACCGTGAAGGACAGAAACTTCATATTTGACATGCGTACTCAACTTATGAAGTCCTTTCAAATGACACCAAGGTCGATTACATTTTGACCTTGACAACGGCCTTCACGCAAAAATAACTTTTTGAACTTGGTTGCGGCCGGGGCATTATTGTTTCGAAAACACGGCTTGTCTTATGTGTTATACTTATATAGTATTGTATATTGTACATGTATAGTATACTGCTACATGCAAGGTGATTTTCCATTTTGTATACATACGTGTATCAAAAATATTTTTCTTGCTGTTCGTGGCATAGCCGGATAGCAGGGGAAAGGTATAAATGTTCTGAAATTGAGTGTAGCCATCTTTTTGTCATTATTATCATTGCCATTAGCCAATCAAATGCAAGCACACATGATGGTCAGTGTAAGAAGTAAAAGTAGCCATTCACGGCCTACAGTACATGTTAAATCAACAAAGGGCTCTTGCAACATTTTGGCATTCGTTGTGTATCATATGTTTAGAGGAAGAAGGAAAATGAATACGATATATTAATCAGTTGAAGCAATGTTTTCCTTGTATTTCATGTCATTATCTTTGTTTTGTTTTGTATATTGTTTTTCGTCACACCCAGAATATTTCTTTTTTTATGATGGCGGCACCCACCCGGTGAATTGCTTCATAATTTTGTCCTATGCAACGGACACATGGGAAAGTAATGGGGAGCCTATTTACGTGCCATCGTATACATTGACGCGAGACGTCGGTTTATAATGCCTCTCCCGAAAGGCAGGTAGAGAAAACTAATGGTAATGATTCGCCTTTGAAAAATTCGAAGCAACAGGTGGAATTGAACGCGAGACCTCAGATGAGTAAACAAGTGCGATAGCTGTCTGACCTAGCATGTCTAACAAGATATAGACAATAAAATATGTTTAGAAAGTACAGGTAGAAAATCATATTTAACTAGTACTTGCTCAAAAATGTTCATGAAAGTACAAGATTAAGAACCAATTCTAGTATTCAGGAAATCATATTTACCTGAAAAAGATATGTAGTTTCCCTCGGTCCAGTTTTCATGTAAGAAAGTTCTAAACTTGATAGTCCTTACCCCTTTTTTTATTTTGTTTTTTGTTTTTGTTTGTTTGACAAATTATTTTATTTTTCGTGTTTTGTGTGTGTGTTTTTTTCAAAAATGTCAATTTATATGCAAATGAGGCTGTGATGGCCATTTTGTTTTCTTTTGACCTGTACCATAATAACCATCTTTATGTAAATTTGTCTGTACTTGAAAGTTATCTATATTTCATTTTTCAGGCCTCGATGGACCTACCTCCAGACAAAGCAAAGGTTCTCAAGGGCTATGATGACGAGAAAAAGTGGGATCTTATCTGCGATCAGGTGAGTAAAGTGTTCAAACTGAGATATTGAGGAAAAAAGCATAATAAATAGAGTGGACAGGGTCCTCATGGTCCATGCTAGTGTATTGCAATTAATAATTTGACATTTGTAGAAATTCTGTCGAATGTATGATTGTCACTTTTTGTTTTTGACGTTTTGAAATCTACAGGTCCTGTCTGTTTTAAGGTGTATGAAAGTTAAATGTGATCAAGAAAATGGAGGAGGAGTTAGATTATCGAAAGCTGATAATCCATACAAAATTTTCTCTTTATCTAAATGCGTAAGCTTTTCATTGTTTTTGAAAGGCTGCCTTGGCATATAATGGTTCCTGTCCATGAGAACTAGGAAACGTAAAACGTATTCTAAAAAAGTTCATTGCTTTTCGAAGTGTCACAACCGATTTGAAAATTATCATAATGAAAAAAAAAGAAAGAAAGAAATCATCATAGACTTGAAAAAAAGTCAACTGAAAGTAATATTAAAAATTCAAAGAAATCCTTAAATGTCTTAAATGTCATCAGTGTATGGAATAATCTAAATTAAAACGTTCAGCATTTTCATATTGCTCTAAGGTTTAATATATTATAGAGTCGACCTGTATTCTGAGACCACCTGCCTTGTCGGCGGCAGGGCCCCGATGTCCAGTCGTTCAGGTGGGAGGGATAAAACTGGGGTCTCTTGTCACCGTACGTATGAGCTGATGCTGTCTCCAAATAAATGAAATAACGTTGCTGTCTCCAAATAAATGAAATAACCAGGTAACGTTAAACAGGAATCAAACAACTTTTGGCCTCTAGTTCAACAGGGAAGTAAAACACGATACGAATACAAATGGAGAGCCCATGTAGAGGTTTGCTAAGTGAGACACTCCATAGGCCCTATTACATTTATCCTTTTTGTGTCGGTACCTCATAAGAAAAGGGAGTTCATTATTAGATGCTCTCTGGCGTGAAACCACTTAGAGCATGTAACATTTATGATTAAGATCAGACTTCCGCTATTATTTCATCAAAGGGTCGAGTGTACGTGTTTAATGCAGTAAACTGAGTGTTAACGTTTTATGCCTTGAAAGTGTCAGTAAGAAGTCCGTACAGGGCAATAGATTTCGTTAAAATCGGTTGCCGAATGAGACTCAGTGTTTCCGAACACTAACCTGACCGCCTGACATTTTTTTTTTGGTAAAAATTGGCTCGGTCAGATAAAATTCTCACTATCATTTCATTGTCCTGTAAAGTCTAAGAAAGTTTCGCACACACTGGAGACCAGGCGCTACGCTGGGACTCGCTTTAGTTGTTTCACCAGTCAAATTTCGGTTGAGTTCCGGGTAGGGTCCAGAGTGTATTCGTCATATCCCCTGCTCATGCGTGTTGGAGATGTATACTAGAATCACCCAGTCCGTTCGTTCACGTTTCGTGAATATCAGTGTTTAAGTCAGTTTTAAGGTGACTACAATTAAATTGCATGAAAGTTTCATATAAGGACGGACAGTGCGATGCATGCTGCTGATACTTTATCTGACCTACATCTCATGCATCACGTGACTTTGATAAACATCATCGTTGAAGTTAGTTTTGAGGTAACATAAATCTGTTGCATACATTTGAAGCATGCTAGTATTTGTTACCCATGACACAAGCGTACCCACGACATGAACGTGCCACGAACTTGACCCAGGGTCATACTTTCAAGGTCAAGGTCATAGTAAACTTGTAACCCAAAAAAGACCATAGCTGTAAAAGTTAAATGCATTCGCTTCATACTTCACATACTTGTTACCGATGACACAAAGGTGTACCACGACATAGAACCCGGGTCACATCACAGAGGTCAAAATCACTTCATTCTGTGACTCTATTTGTTGTCTTAAAAATTTCGTAGCTATGGGTTATTTTTTAAGTCATTATAAGGTTATATTTCACTTGACTGCATATTCCTGATGCATTGCAAAGAAATGCAACGGACACACCCGAAGCAATGAGCGCAAAAATGCAACGGACACATCCGAAGTAGTGAGCGATCTCTTATGTGTCATTCGCTATCATAACACCGAACCTCTAGTTTACGGTCAGTCATAAGAAAGGACAGCGGTAATCAAACACTCGCTCGTGTGACTCGAACCAGGGATGTTACCGTGTGAGCTTCGCCCGTTCTCGGGGGCTCGTGAGAAGGCCCGCCAATGCGAGTGTCCGAGCTGATAGTGAGTGTTTCTATGGATACGAATGTCCTGGTTTTCTCCCAATTGGTGGCCAACAAATAGGCGAAGTAGTGTGACTGTCAACAATAAACAAATTTCAATCGGAATGAAAATTTTAAAACGTAAATTGTGGAGATAAACGCTTATTGCCCCCCCCCCCCCGGTGAATACGGAGGGGATAATAGGTTTCCATTCCGTCTGTCTGTTTGTCCCCGTCTGTCTGAGGCACTTTGGTTTTCCATACTTTTTGCAAGCATTGAAGTTACTGATTTGAAATTTGGCATGTAGCTTTGTATTGATGAGTTACAGTTCAAGTTTAAGTTTGGTCATAATTGAATGGCCTTATGGAAACTGGCGGGCGAGGGGGAGGGGGTGGGTTGTTTCATGTATTGCAATATGCTGTTTTCACTGGTAAAGTGCTGATTTTCCACATTTGATAGACTTTGAATTGTCTATGGGGAAATGTACAATCTCGCGCCTACTTCACAAGTGGTCTCTCAAGCTGTCTTACTTAGTTGTTTAAGGTAGTCTACCTCCTTCACATCACACGGTCTATTACCTTTGATGATGAGCTGCCAGCTGTAGGTGAGCAGTTTATCTATTATGTTGACTGGTCTGCTTACGCACCGGTCAGTAATACAGTGACCTCTCACTCAGAGATGACCTTACGACCAACGGGGACATCTGACCGCTGTCTAGGAGTGGGTGATATATGGGGGTGGTCCTATAGGAAAGTTAATCATGTTCCCAAAATACACGAAGGAGTGGTCTGTAAACGAGCTCAAAATAGACAGAAATAAAGATTGTTTCTCTCATGCATCTGTTGTCTTTATTTAACAAAATATAAAGAACAGCTTTGGTGGAGAATAAATAGAACTTTGTTGTAGTTTATTTCCGCCCTGCCCCAGAAAGAGTTCTTACTGGATAAGTTACTTTATTTCCGTCCTTCTGTCCCAGAATGAGTTCTTTCTGGATAAGTTACTTTATTTCCGTCCTTCTGCCCCAGAATGAGTTCTTTCTGGATAAGTTACTTTATTTCCGTCCTTCTGTCCCAGAATGAGTTCTTTCTGGATAAGCTACTTTATTTCCGTTCTTCTGCCCCAGAATGAGTTTTTTCTGGATAAGTTACTTTATTTCCGTCCTTCTGCCCCAGAATGAGGTCTTTCTGGATAAGTTACTTTATTTCCGTCCTTCTGCCCCAGAATGAGGTCTTTCTGGATAAGTTACTTTATTTCCGTCCTTCTGCCCCAGAATTAGGTCGTTCTGGATAAGTTACTTTATTTCCGTCCTTCTGCCCCAGAATGAGGTCGTTCTGGATAAGTTACTTTATTTCCGTCCTTCTGCCCCAGAATGAGTCGTTCTGGTTAAGTTACTTTATTTCCGTCCTTCTGCCCCAGAATGAGGTCTTTCTGGATAAGCTACTTTATTTCCGTCCTTCTGCCCCAGAATGAGGTCTTTCTGGATAAGTTACTTTATTTCCGTCCTTCTGCCCCAGAATGAGTCGTTCTGGTTAAGTTACCTTATTTCCGTCCTTCTGCCCCAGAATGAGGTCTTTCTGGATAAGCTACTTTATTTCCGTCCTTCTGCCCCAGAATGAGTCGTTCTGGTTAATAATTCTAAAGAACATACAATAGAGCTTTCACCATCGAGGTCTGAGATCAGTTTCGATCATGGTCAGGCTTGGTGTAGTTAATAAGCCCTTGGCCTGTGTTGCAGACAATACTGGTTCGATTCCCATATTGTGCCACTATGTTTAAGAGGCCGTTGACCTCATGCTTCCATGTCGCGATATAGGGTCTTTTCGTTATACAGAGTCGGTTATACAGAGTTATTTCCCATATGGGCAGGTATCTGACGTCGAACCATTGTAACATCATACGGTTTCTATATCATTTCCCGTATTTTTACACTAGTTTCCATAGAACTGGTTGACGTCACAATGGTTGGACGTCAAATACCTGCTCATATGGGAAATTACTTTGTGTAACGAAAAGACCCAATAACCAAGAAATTGTTGAAAGCGACGTAAAACGTCAGTCAACTAACCAACAAGTTCCGATCGTGGAAAGTGGTGTTCGATTTGCTCGCAGAAGAACTTTCTTGAGAATATTGTTTTCCCTCACACTTGAAAAACTAGTCACCGAAATACAAGTAAAAATCTGGGATACCGATCCGATTTCCTCAATCCACAATCCAAAGTCCAAACAACATGACAGTATATTATGTAAAATACAAGCAACCACGGTCCCCTGTTAGAACAGAGGTGGGATCAGGTGCCAGGGAGGAGTAAGCATCTCCTGCCGATCGATCACACCCGCCTTGATGCCAGAAGTGTATGCGAATTAGTATGATTCGCAGTCACAGAAGTAGGAAACGGTGTGGCCGTAGTCACAATCGGTATAGGTCATGATCAATAAAGATAATACAGTACAGAGATGTTGAAAAGTTTTTAAACGTCATTTTCAGTGATTTTGAAAATTTTGTCAGTTAGAACAATAAAATATACAACTATAGAAAAACATTCAGCATTTTGTCAGTCTGAATGAAATTCAAAACCTTCGGACTGACACTTTTCAAAATCACAGCAGTATTGTAAAGTGGTAATGTAGACGGTCCAACCACTCTGAAATGAGGAAATCACGTAAAACTAAACCTGTCGTGACTGTAAGCTATAATAAAGAAATTTACTATTCTATTTATTTCGCTTTGAAAAAATCGGTATAGAGACAGATTTACGTTTTAGCATCTTCACTCAGGTGTTATTTATTTCAATTTAAGAAAGAAAGAAGGTTTATTTTGCAGCCCAGGTGGGGTACGTGTCTCGAATCGTTTTAATTCTCTGGAGATCGACACCTAATACTATTCATAAATCTTTCGCTTAATTATGCTGTAACATATGTTATAACTTTAAAGATCATGTTTACAGAATGTCAACGTAAATCAAATCACCGGCGTGAAAAAGGAAGCACTCTCCGGCAACATAGACTGTCTATCATTAAGGGCACATAACTTTGATAGTATAAGGGTCTCGTTTGATTGTGTAATCATACCTAGCTTTGTGAGGAGGAACCCTCGTGTAATGGTGTCATGTCGGGTCAAGCCCTAGATTATTTTGATGCTTGGAGAGAGAACTACGTAAAGCATGCGTGGAGTCAAAAACACTTGGTTCCATGTTATCCTTTACTGCACTAATGTATCATTAGCGAATTTATGTATATTTTAAAATTAAAGACTCTCGTACATACGATTTGATTAAAGTCACTTATGTTTTTTTTTCTCTTTTATTGTTTTTTTTAATATCATATGCATATACATTTGGCTTTAGCAGTGTGAGGTCTAGGGATATTTTTGGTGTTGTATTCGGGGCAAACTTGAATACAATAGTGTCAAAATGGCTAGCTTTTAAGTCATTTTATCGACATAGAGAATCGGGAAACTATCTCAGACAACCTCATTACAAAGGAAACGTACTTATCTGAAATTAAAAGGCTCTGTAGACATAAGAATTGCGTACTATCCTGAGGAGAATATATAAATAGATAAATAAATAAAACCCCAATCCCTTTGTTAGATTGTACTTGTATTTTATAGAATCGGACCTTATGTTACATGTAACTTGAAAGTTCTTTATCCCATGTTTGTTACATGTAACCTTGCGTAGCAATCAGTAGATGTTTGGCTCGTTACCTAGCGGGCTGGGGATCGAATCCCACTGGTAGCCCGTTGGTGTCTTGGTCTTTTGGAGGAGACAGTAAAAACCGAGATCTTGTGTCATGGTTGACGCGGCACGTAAAAGATCCCTCACTGCTTCGAATGGTCCTTGCATAGGTCTCATTTTCTGTGCAATGCATCAGGCAGATGCCCATGCTGTCACCATATTAAAGTGAAACGGTCTTGGTGAAACGTAGCAGAAGAATCAAACAAACAGACAAATAAGCATATAACATCACCCAGTGTGATTTGTAACTAAAATGTTTGTCTCTCCATGTTACATGTAACTTTGAAGGTGTTTAATCCCTTGTGACTTGTAACTTGAAAACTCCTTACCCACGTTACCCCAGTTAAAATGTATATTGAAGGTTAGTTACCCCATGTTACATGTAACTTTATGACTAGTTATCCAATGTTACATGTAACTTGAATGTAGTTACCCCTAATTTCCATGTAACTTGAAGGCTAGTTATCCCATATTACTTGTAAATGAAGGCTGGTTACATCTATTTTTCATGTAACTTGAAGGCTAGTTACCCCATGTTACATGTACCTTGAAGGCTAGTTATCCCATGTTACATGTAACTTGAAGGCTAGTTACCCCATGTTATGGCTACTTATCCAATGTTACATGTAACTTAAATCATGTAGTTATCCCTATTTTACATGTAACTGGAAGGCTAGTTATCCCATATTACTTGTAACATGAAGGCTAGTTACCCCTAGTTTTCATGTAATTTGAAGGCTAGTTATCCCATATTACATAAAACTTGAAGGCTAGTTGACCCATGTTACATGTAACTTGAAGGCTAGTTACCCCATGTTATATGTAACTTTATGGCTAGTTATGCAATGTTAAATGTAACTTGAATGTAGTTACCCCTATTTTTCATGTAACTGGAAGGCTAGTTATCCCATGTTACATGTAACATGAAGGCTAGTTATCACATGTTATATGTAACTTGAAGGCTAGTTATCCCATGTTACGTATAAGTTGAATGCTAGTTAACCAATTTTACGTGTAACTCGATGGTTAGTTACCCCATGTTACATGTAATTTGAATATTCTGATGATCGAGATACCTTGCTCTCTACAGTGATTGGTTGCTATATGTGCTTTGTACATAGATTTGCAGTTTTTGCTCTGAGATTAAGATATGTCACCCACCCATGAAAAAAAATGAGATTGTCCTAGTTTTTTCGAGTAGACGATGGTATTTACCCCATAATGTATATCTTCATATATTCATTCCCAAGTTTCGTTGTCATTTTGATTGCAAATTACCATCTACCTCCGCATGTAGTTTATTTTATGTGATGCCACAGGTTATAAGGTGCCCTAGGGTCACAATACCCAGACATGCGCGGATCCAGAAATTTTTGTCAGATGGGGTCCAACCAAAAAAGGTAAATTTTTCTCTGAGACGAGGGGGTCCAACCCCAAAAATTCCCAAATATTACCTTTTTTTGGTAAAATTTTCGGATGCCAGGGGGGGTTGGTTTCAGACCCCCTACCTCCCCCCTTTCTGTATCCGCGCATGCCCAGACACGCATAAAGGTGTATGATTAACATTGGCAACGGACGACCAAAAAGTGCTTTTGCAGCCCTCTCCGACTCAAAAACTTTTCATGGCATTGCAAAAATATTGACGGGCTTGAATTTTCATACCATCTTGGCTTGAGTCCATCTGAAGGACAGACGTGGTGCAGTATTCAAGCGCTAGGGATGCTGTTCAGTCGATCGGGGTTCGAATCTAAAATCGCCCTTCTGAAATTGTATCGACTGAAGTGTTTTTTTTTAAATCCTTGACTCAATGTTGACCGTAAAAACTGGCGATTTTCATGCTGGTCTAATAATGTGCTTTCAAGAAAGTGTTGAAAAAGTGTTCATAAAATAAAGATGTAAATTCGAACCCCTTTCGGCTCATCTTCCCTTTTTGTCAGTCAAGAGACAGGAAAGGAATCGATATTTTTTGCAGATGGTTACCCTGCACATGCTCGTAATTCTCGTAACTTCATCATTACATCAATGAAAACATCCAAGTACTCTCTTATACCGCATGAACTTCCATTTTTCGGCTTCATGGTGTACTACTAAAGATTTTTTTTCAAAAATCATAAAAATCCTAAAATATTCATCAAGAGAAAATTACAGCAGTCTTAGAATAGTTAAAACGCTGTGAAGACTAGGGTCAGCGATTCAAATCAAAGTCAGTTGCTCATGAATTCCAAAATACATCTTTTGTTTCCAAAGTGTAATCCGGTTTGGAACATAAACTATCGGCTAATCGGAGAAAGAGATCAGCTGACTTTGTAGGGGATTCGATGAAGTGGGGAATTAAACGCTGTGTTTATATCATGTTAATGTTTTAACAACCTCAATTGCTGTTTTGAAGATTTTACTATGGGTCTATTGTTGTACACACGATGTTGTATATATTTACTCGATACTTGATTCGAATTTGGTTATCTCGAACCCACAAATAAAAACTGAGGGAGGGGGTGGCGCCAGAAGATGTATTATCAAGTCAAGTGATAGTGACTTCGTTATTTAGGTGGGTACGGGAGGGACAGCTATGATGTAGGTCTGTTACTAAGGTATAAATGAAATATTGGTTTGGAGAAATGATAAAAGAAATGACGTGAAAAAACGGTGGGAGGGTGAAGTTGGTAGGTCTTGATAAACCAGTTGATGAACTAGCCAAAGAGGGAAAAGATATTGTAAAAGTGGGAGCGCCAATTATATTCCAGCGTTGCTATGCAGGCGCTATATTGCAATAACATTGTCTATCTGTTCGTCCGTCAACACTTTGGTTGTGGTGAGATAACTCAAAAGTTTTTCAACCGACAGTTTTTTTTTATTTCACATACAAATGCAGAAAAATGAAGGGGAGGGCCATACTTATAGCGAATTTGTTGTCAGATGCCGCGGACACATAGCGGAGGCCTTCATAAATTTGTCAGTGTTCTAGTTTATACAATCTGTAAGAGTTGATGTTGTTAACATCAGAGTCCGGCGGCATAAACTGAGAAAATAGTCAAAATTTCAAACTCTTCTGTTCAGCAATGAATTAATAACTGGAATTTGGATATTATTTGAGTTTTATTCTATCAATAAATAGAATTAAACCATTATGCATGACAATGTATTTGAACATTTGATAAGGGAATAAATTAAAATGAAAACATTGACTTACTATATTCTCAGTTTATGGCGCCGGAACCCTGATCTGTAGCTTTGTATTTAGTGCCTACATAAGCTTTATACCTCAGTACCTCGCTTATTTATAGTCATATTGATGAAACAAGACAACTAAGTAACTGACTGAAATAGCCAATATAAGGAACTAAAGGTAGGAAGCAAATATATGTGAACGAAAATCAATTGACGGAAAAGCAAGGAAGCACAAAATAAACTATATCAAAATGGAATGTATATCGGTATTCGAGAAATTAATCGATATTGTATCAAACTCTTTCTTATCGATGATCCATTGATATGTCGATCTGACGAATTCATTCATACAATCTATTAATATAACGTTGAGACCAATCCTGCTGAGGTGAGCTGGGCTGACGCTATATTGCTATTATTTAAAGTCTTAACCCCCTTGACATTCTGAAACAGAAGTCAAATTTTAAAACATGATAGGTAAAAAGAACGAGCGAGCTGAGATACGGTGATTGCAATCAATGTTAAACTGCCAGCACGCAATGTAAAATGGTGAAGAGGGAAAGGGAAAAAAGAAAGGGGTGATACAGATTGTGGTGGTGACTGGAATTAAGACATAATTAAAAGAATTCTGTTATAAAGGGAGAAAGAAAGTCCCTATACCAATATACATGTGTTATACAAGACCAAGAATACTTCTGAGAGACAAATTGCTGTGAGAGGAGGACCTAGGGAATGTATCCAGGCTGGGGTAATGCATGATGGGTTGAATATTGAAAATAAGATGCGAGTTTTAACCGCTGGATCGTACCCTGACTTCGCCAAGATATGTTAGAATGAAAGCTAGGATGGAAGGTAGCATGACGACATGGCCATCTGGATAAAGAGGCAGTGTTTACGACTAAGCCTAATTAGCCCTCGAGAAGCGACATAGAGACACACGGGGGAGAGTGATGGACGGATATCATTTTGCGCTACAAGCATGTAAAACATCTGCTTTTCCGCCACAGCTGTGCATGTGCGTGCTTTCTGTGTTGTCAGGGGTGGATCCGGAACTGTCAAGGATGAGATGTATGTGTTTTGTGACTGATTGACTGACGCAGACATTTATTTAACTTTTAATTTGTACTTCGTTTTGCGCCGTTTGATAGTAACTTTAGCCGGTTAGCAATTCCCTCCGAACGACGATGGAAGAAAGGCTACAGCCATCAAGTTGCATATATATGTATATATATTTTTAATTTTTCGAGTGTTTATTTATTTTCATGACAAAACTCCTTTTGGGTCTTATATCCTTTGTGAAAAAAAACCTCATTAAATGGATTTCAACAAATAATGGATGACATAAACAGTTTTCATACACGAGTTTACCTATTTGCCGGTACACTACGTTTCGGCAAAGGTTTTATTGACCTTGACCTTTACTTTATATTGTAATGGTCAAAGACAATTAAGAAAGATGAATACTTTTACTGTTATGTCAGAATTTAGATTGTGGAGTTTTTCTCGAAGATATAAATGAAAATACGTTTTGTGTGGTAAACGTTGTTTAATATAATTCCTTGAATAAAATTCAGTATAGTGACCTTGACCTTTACTTGACCTTGACATTTATTGTTCCGAAAGATCGTTATACAAGTTATATATCTTTCAGTTGCACTTTTGCATTTGGATGAATACACATCATTCTTCAATGGTAATCAGTCTTAAAAGAAACAGAATTGGTGCTCTTCACATAAAGTGAATGCAAAATTATCTTTTTGCGCGACTTTGTAAAGAGATAGCGAGTCTCTCTGTGCATTATTTCGTGCATATGTCCATTAATTTGTCTGTGCGTCCGTCTCATTACCTTGTCGGCAATCAAGAAAACACATTTGACAGGGAAGATGCATCAAACTGTGAGCTGTTTTTACTTAATGGTGTGAAGAATTCTAGTAATTTTCAAGGTCATATATCAAGGTCATGCCAGAGGATGTTCCGTTATGCTGTGCCCTTGTTTGACTTGCAGCTCTGGAGTAACCAGGAAGTTATATGCACATCATTCGTTATCTGTCGTTAAACTGTACAGGTGCTGCACTGCGGTACATTCTTCATATGATGTATCTTAGCATCGTGGTAACCTAACTACTCAGATAGGAAAGGCCAACAGGGTTCAAGGAAGTGGAACACGAGGAAGAAATTAGTTCACGAAACAAAAGAGGGAATTCAGAATAACGGTATCCCAAGTCCAACCCTAGAGAACCTCTACAAACTGAGTTTTGTGGTATATAGGAATCACCCTCGCTATCTGTCCATCCGGTTAAAAGTTTTTAAAAATATGTTTCTTTTAAATTCTCCTACTATATAGGGTGAAATTACCTTCATATTTCACGTGACTGTTACCCGTGACTCAAGGAGGTGTGAATGCTTAATCCAGGGTCCAAATTCTAAGGTTAAATCACGATAAACCCATAACTAATTATTCGGTTCATTTAACCCTAGTGTAACTTGGGTCCACTTTATACTTTGTATATAAGCCGGTGTGGCCTAGTGGTATTGCGCTGGACTCCTGATCGGGAGGCCGGGGTTCGAGTCCCGCTCTGGTCATGCCGGTGTCCTGTCTTTCGGATGAGACAGTAAAAACCGAGGCCCCGTGTCGTGGTATGCATGGCATGTTAAAGATCCCTCACTGCTTCGGGTGTGTCCGTTGCAAAGGTCAAAATTTGTATGCCCCGCATCAGGCAGATGCCGTCACCATATACGTGAAATATTCGTGGTGTGACGTTAAACAAAAATCAATCAAATAATATACTTTGTATGACCTTTAACTCCCGACATATATGCTTGGCATGACCCTGACCCAATGACACATGTCCGAGGTCAGGGTCACTCTGAGTTTAAAACCAAAATTTGTTGTACGCTTTGAAATTTACAGTGGCATTACATTTGTTTGTCCCGTCAAGTTAGTTGTTACACTAATATTTAAAACATTTAATATATTTAAACATTAATATAACATAATAATGTTTAAACATAATAATTTTTTTGAGTCGGCTTCGGTGAAGTCGCACTCATTGCAATCACTTTCTTTTCAGGGGTTATAACTTTCACTACCGATATAGAGCTTACTACGCCGCTGAAAAATAAAGTGCCCAAAAATTACTGATGTTGTCTTAAAAATTCTTGATCAGCACAATGTACCTTTAGCTCAGTTAATTTAAGCTAAAAATAAACTAGTTTCAATAACTCGAAAAAGGAGTTGCAATAATGTTTTCAAATTTCGCGTAATAATATGTAGTTGTGACTACTTTACGATGTGTTTACCACCGACGCCGTCGGATGTACTCGATTGTGTAATTCTCCGGACAAAGCATTTGTCTTGATCTTGTTTCGCTTGTTTTTATCGAGATATTTCAATTAAAGTTTTCCCCAACATGTTCTGGAACTTTAGTTCTTTTTCACATATATGACAAATTTAAAGATCGATCTTCCCGCATTTCCTCTGATAATGAAAATGCAATATAAATATTTAGGTAAATGTTGTATGTTTCTAAATATAAATGATGTTAAAACATTATGAGAATCGTGAATAAGATAGTTATTTAATGTCCCACTTGAAGGAATGTCGTTCCTTGGCTCAGCTTCGACTCGTGACAACAATGCAGTAAAACTTGTTGTCATGAAGTTGTCGATTGCACGTTCATTTCGGATACAAGCAATTGCAAACTCTTTGCCGTAAGATAGTATGAAGAGAGTAAATTTTATTAGCATTTTGTACATAGGTATAATGACGATGTAGTTGCAACAAAGACCTAATTTTTGTACGCTTTGAAATTTACAGTGGCATTACATTTGTTTGTCCCGTCAAGTTAGTTGTTACACTAATATTTAAAACATTTAATATATTTAAACATTAATATAACATAATAATGTTTAAACATAATAATTTTTTTGAGTCGGCTTCGGTGAAGTCGCACTCATTGCAATCACTTTCTTTTCAGGGGTTATAACTTTCACTACCGATATAGAGCTTACTACGCCGCTGAAAAATAAAGTGCCCAAAAATTACTGATGTTGTCTTAAAAATTCTTGATCAGCACAATGTACCTTTAGCTCAGTTAATTTAAGCTAAAAATAAACTAGTTTCAATAACTCGAAAAAGGAGTTGCAATAATGTTTTCAAATTTCGCGTAATAATATGTAGTTGTGACTACTTTACGATGTGTTTACCACCGACGCCGTCGGATGTACTCGATTGTGTAATTCTCCGGACAAAGCATTTGTCTTGATCTTGTTTCGCTTGTTTTTATCGAGATATTTCAATTAAAGTTTTCCCCAACATGTTCTGGAACTTTAGTTCTTTTTCACATATATGACAAATTTAAAGATCGATCTTCCCGCATTTCCTCTGATAATGAAAATGCAATATAAATATTTAGGTAAATGTTGTATGTTTCTAAATATAAATGATGTTAAAACATTATGAGAATCGTGAATAAGATAGTTATTTAATGTCCCACTTGAAGGAATGTCGTTCCTTGGCTCAGCTTCGACTCGTGACAACAATGCAGTAAAACTTGTTGTCATGAAGTTGTCGATTGCACGTTCATTTCGGATACAAACAATTGCAAACTCTTTGCCGTAAGATAGTATGAAGAGAGTAAATTTTATTAGCATTTTGTACATAGGTATAATGACGATGTAGTTGCAACAAAGACCTAATTTTTGCCGCCCCCCCCCCCCCTCATTTTCCTGAAATCCTGAATCCGCCAGTAAAATGATTACATACTTAAAAACAGCAAAGCCGACTCTCAGGACTTTTGAGTCCTTTGATTTTAAATTTTAGTGTAACATAGTTTGGTTCGACATTAGATCAGGCCAGTTCGAATGGAATTGCGCGACTCTGGTCATAATGAGGATGCTCGATCTATTCCGCTCTGGCGGATCGACAAATCGTTTGGCGTATGTATATATGAAAAGTATTGTATACCAGCCAGCTGTGAATATGTTCATTAATATGATGTTTATATAATGGGGTTGCATTAAGGGGCAGAGATTTCTCGTAATGAATACACGAGCTGGTGTTCATGCGTCACACACTATAGTATATACCTATGCTTGTGCACAATGAAATAGAAGGGAGGAGGGGGAGTCACACTTGTTGTAGTGGCATCTCCTTGCATTTATGATATCATTACTGGAGTTCAATCCCGGCTTTCCCTGAATTCAGAATAGGCAGTAAAAACCTATGATGCTTCACTGTTTCGGGGGTTTTGGGTAAAATGTGTATGGCGTCCATCAGATAGGTGCCGCCATCGTAGAAGTACAATAATTTTTTTCTCATTGAAGTTGTTGTGTTTACCCAAGGTTTGATTGATTCCGATGAGAATGCAAATAGAATCTGTCTGTCCGGGCGGTCCTCATTCTATCTCCGTCCCTGAAATTCAGTATCATTTCTTAGCAAATTTTGCTTTGTTGAAGGGTGTTACTTTTACGTTATGTAATGTAATGAAATTTTAAAGACAACGCTTCATGCCGGCAAAGAGGTGTCAAGAACATATTATCCGATCTTCTGATAGATAGATATGGTGGTAATTAACGTTGCATCAGGATTACATCACCTATTGGGACGACGGCAGACCCTCTGACATTTTCTTTTTGTCAGAGTATAGACTTGTATTAGATTACGTGCCCCTGTCGAGTTAAAAGATCTGACAATCATAGTAATCTCACAAAATGTAATAAGAAGGAGAAGAAAAAAAAAATCCCGAACTGTAGGATTTTACAAAGAATTCAAGCCATAAATAAGTTCTAAATCAGCACAGTTGAATACAGATGAGTTTATTTGTTAAATTTATTGATATCGCCAGCACTTAGTGTTGTTACGGAATATTTCCCAGAAGAATGATCTGTATTAGTGACTACGACTTTGATATGAATTTCTGACGTAGTCTTGAAACCACAGACGATCACAGCATAGTATAATGGGTGTCTATAATCACCTATAATCGTCTGAAGAGTTATAGGATATCCTTAGAAGGGGGCGTCTCAAAGTTTTCAAAGAATGTACAGACATTACTCAGTGTAATTAGGACAAAGGGAGTATGCTCTTCCTGTGATAAGAAGTTATTTATAAATGACGTATGGACTTTTTATCATAATTGTTTATTTTCATCATCAACACCTACGTGGTGTGGATGTTTTCTGGGAGCTTGAAGGAAATAGCAGTCTTTTTCACTTTGTATGCAGTAGTTATGTAATAGTTTAGTTTTGATCTACGACTGTTTATTGCCTGGTTTTTTTTTGTTTTATATAAGTAAATGTGGAGTATCAGTGTTTTTTTTTCTCTACAAATCAGGTCCTTTATGAGGACACTTCCCAATGGAGGTTTCATTGAATTTTCCCAAAATTTGTCTAAATTTTTCCCAAATGTTGGACTTTTATCATTATGCAAATGGGACAATAAATTTCCCAAATGAAAAGGTACAGGTTTGAAAGAATTAAAAAAAACAATCTCTGATCATTGTTTTTGCCTTTTTTTTTTTTTTTAGATAATAAGTAAATGTTGTGTTCATTAATTGAATGTGCACAGTGACAATTATATATGCAGCTGTGCTTTAATGAGAAGTAAATAAACGTACTTGATCAGTTAAAATGAAATAAATAAATAAAATATTAAAATCAGTGTTTCAATGACACCCTGTATTCCATTCTTTTTCAGTTTCTGTCACATTTTCAAATTATTGTTGAGGAAAAATAAAATATGATTTACATTTAATTACCTTGTATAGATATGTCTCTCTGAGAAGTGTGGGCTATTACTTTAAAGGACAGAAGGTCAAGGTCACAGATCTTCAGTATTTGTCATAAGGATCAGATGGCAAAAACCAAGGTCCTGTCACATTGTCATGTAAAAGACCCTCTGAGTGCTTCAGTTGGGTTTGTGGCATAGGACAAAATTATGAAGCAGTGCATCAGGCAGGTGCCAGCACCGTAATCGTGGAGTGATGTAGAACAATAATCAACCCCCCCCCCAAAAAAAAAGAAAAAAAAGAATAAAAGAAAAACCTCACACACTCATTTCCCTGGGAAGGCACGTCATAACCTTGACACAAGGTCACATCTCAAATATACAAATTTGTTGTTAGAGATTTGTACATATGCATGTAAAATCTGAACTTTGGTGCGGAAGTATTGTAATGGTTCATTTTCCAGTATGTAGTAGAGGACTGATACATATATTATGTAATGGCACATTATGATAAAAAAAAAAATTGAACATTAAAGGGATATTTCTCAGTATAAAAAAAATATTAAAAGCTGCGAAACTTCCTATTGTAAAAGTTGTATCCTTCACCATACTGGGACGAGATTTAGTGTTCCTTCTTCCCTCTTGCATGTTTTATTTTAACTCATGGTGAAAGTTTTAGCTGAGGTCCCTTCATTGACGAGAGGTTCCCTCATTGATGAGAGGTCCCTTCATTGACCAGAGGACCCTTCATTGACCAGAGGTTCCCTCATTGACCTGTCAAATATGCATCAGAAATTCAGTATTTTTACTCAAGTTACATAACATAAGGGAGGAACTTTGTAAGAATTATTTGTTTGTCTGTCTGTCTGTCCATCTGTTCATCCAGGCAAGATATTTTAAAAACTTCAATGTTATAAGTTCAGAACTGATTTATCATACAGATATAATTGGTGTATACTTTGAAATCTCTTTCAGATTTCTCATGGTTGTTAAGTCTGTTTCAGGTTTCTCATAGTTGTTAGGTCTGTCTCAGATTTCTCATGGTTGTTAACCATGACACTAGAGTTGGTTATGACCATGATCCAAAATCACAATGTGGAGTCAGAATGTGCCAATGCCCAACATAGCTGTCTAATCCATACAAGCCTAAGTTTGTAAATATATCCTTAACTGTTATTATCCATTACACATAAGGAATGTCATGACCTTTAATGGTGGTCATACCTTGAAGGTCAAGGTCACTGTGAACTCATGACCAAATTTGTTGATGTAATGCTGTGGTGCTGCTAGGTTATATTTCCTATTAAGGCTTTTCTAGGTGTTTCTCTTCTTTAACTCTGACAATTTATATTAACCCAGCTTTGGGTAAAATAGTTGTGTTTTGCCATGTGTATAGATCTAAAAGGCTGTTTTGGGGGTTCTATGGACCCCAGTTTTTCCGAAACCCACCTGACCGCCTGACATTTCTGGTAAAAATTGCCTCGCCCAGGTAGAACCTTCACTATCGTTTCATTGAAATATGACGCTTTACCAGACAAATGTCCTGTAAATCTAAACAATGTTTCGTATGCAGTGTTTACCACTGCTCTGAGAAATTTATGCAATAGTGGTACTTATATAAAGCATTTTGATAACAAAGGAGGATTTCTTCATTTATGTTTGACAACTTCCACCCCACTCAAACTCCCATCTTGAATCTGACTGCATTGTTAAATAAATTAAAGAACTAACCAAAAATATCCCATGTACATAACATATTGTACCGGGATGATAGAAGCAAGCCGCTCCAGTGGAATGGTACTTCATTGTACATATGTCTCAATTACTGTGCTCAAAGATGGAAGGAAAGTGAGGAAAATTTCATTCTCTACTGAACATAATCACATTTTGATGTTTCTGAATTTTCATGCTCTGCTGAACATAGTCTCATTTTGATGATTCTAAATTCAAAATACATGGAATTTCGAACACCTATAGTGTACTGTACCAAAAATTTCATTTATTGAATTTGCTTATATTGAAATAGTTCTATTTCTGTGACGTTCTCTTTCAAATGTTGGACTAAATTCTTTTTTTATTTCAGGAAAGAGTTCATGCCAAGGACGCTCCACATGTATATTTGGACCGGTTGCGGACCTACCTTGACCCGCGGTCCAGTCGTGCGTCGCGAGTTGTAAGTATTGTAGACCCTTTAACACTCATGATAATCAGAATGGGAAAATTACAGATTGTTTTCATTGTCTTTTTATACTCATCTGAAATCATGTTTTGTTCATCATCACTCTCAAAATTTAAATATATTGTAGCAGTTCTTCTGTTAAAGCCATAGAATAATGTTTCGGACATAATTGTTTTCTAAGAGATATGTTTAAGGTAAATGAAAAATAAAAGTATATTTATGGTTAAGTCAATGATACAGATTAAATTCTAAGACAAACATTTAAATGTTTTGAAAAACTATGAGTTTTATGTTGCCTGCAGTTACAGGTCAGTTTTACGTCTGTCTGTCTGTTCATCCATCTGTGATGCCATTGTAGTAACTATCTCTGCAGGCAACACTACGCTCTAGTTTTATTTGAAATATAGAAATCGTTTTGTTTAATTTGTTTGTTGTCCAGTGATTGAAATTTATTTAGAGAAAATTATTATCTTCAGACGAAAAATGACCTTCAGAATCCAAATTTTCATCTTGTGTCAAGTCCTCTTTCTTTTTGCAAAGTTCATCTCAAAGACAAATTATAAATGTTCTTGAAGAGACAGCAAAAAACTGAGTTAAGATATGCAGAGGACAATTGAACAAAATCATATAAAGATGAGAAAATAAGTTTTAAATTTCTTTTTAGAATTTTAACCGACAAAAATGCAATACATGTGTACTATTCAGAAATGTTTGGAAATCATCATGCATTTCAGTCACTTGAGAGCACATATACACATCATGGTTTTTGTTTTATAACAAGTTTCAGCATGTTAACTACACATTTCATAATAATTTAGAAAGAATTTTGCCTCCTGAAAACTTGATTTAACCAACATTTTCTAATTCAAAGTTTAAAAATAACACTGCTTTGGCATTCAATTTGAATGAAGTTAATTTCTTTGAATTAATTGAGAATAATTTCTGTTAACGTTGCTATGGCAATGATTGTGTGTCTCCACCAGCCATTTTGGACTTTTTTCAGCCTGGGGCCTGCGTAGCTCACCTGGTCGCATTTCCTCTCCAGTGTGGCCTTGATATTGTAGGTTCTATCACATCCTTAGCTTGTCTGTCCAATTATTTTCAATATGTGTGTTAAACAAATTTTACTGCTTCCTAATTGCTTGACATTAAGTTACAGCACAGCTGAAAAGTTACGTTTTAGTCGACGTTGCAATTTTTTGTTTGATCCATTTGTATGAAAGCATTGTAGTAGACCTACCGAAAAAACTTGTGTGTTTAAAAGATTAGGTCAAATTCGCATAACCGTGTGTTTTTAGAAAATGTCTTGTCGACATTTTAATTTTCATTTTTGTTCGATATTTGATATTCTAGTTTTGATCAGTTGTGTAAAAGTACATTGTTTATGTATAGACAATATGGGATTGGCATATATATGTTTATTGTTTATGTGTGCAGGGTGTATATGTCCACAGTATTAAGAGCCTCTTTCTGAAAAAAAACCCCAAAACTTGAAGTACAAGCGAACATAGTAGAATTATGACTGAATTTCCTACTTATTTTTTAAAAGTATGAATATTGAGGGATAGGTGTTTTTAAAGGCACCTATTATCGTGGTAACCAAGAGCTAGTGGTGGAGAGAGAAATCATAGGCCGTCACCTTTCGCAGGGACACTGGTAGGCTTTCCCATTTATTGTGACCAGGTATAGCAATCTGTCTTGATTAAGATGAGAGGCTACAGAAAGACCCAGCTCAGCGCATTATTACAATCGTCCTCCCAGGCTTCGTAGGGGAAGTGTATAGCAGTACATATATCGAGGGATATACGCAGTAACTTAATATTCCTAAAAAATCTATCGTTATTTTCCCTTGGTGTTTCCTTGATATTAGCCGCATTCAGAATGGCACAGTGTCTGTTTCCTTTAACATGCTGAAAATATTAGGGTTGATAGTTCTGATCATTATGAATAAATATATATATATTTATATATATATATATATATATATAATATATATAAATATATATATATTTATACACATGTATATATATATATATATTTATAAATAGAGAGAGATTAATACAAAGCATCAAGAATAAAGTTATCACCTTAAATGAAAATATTAAGCTATCACTATCTTGATATTTTGAACATACATATTCTGCACATGTATTAAACATATGTTTTTCTCACATGTCATTCTCCTGTATGCCTTTTTATATTGAATATGTATTACTTACAGCTTGTCCTTGGTTTGCTGTATAACCTATGCCTGTATTTGATATGTAGATGGATTGCTTCGACAGTCATTATTTATGACAGCTAACCAATAATTTTTCTTTTCCCAAGATTCCATTTCAAATATGTATGAAAAATATTGAGTCTTTTTCAATAAACAGAGTTATTTCCCATTTTGGACCATATATGATGTAAGACATCCATGATATCATAAATTTACAATGGAAACTTCAATTTCGGACCATCATTTTCCTGAGTTTTCGACCTGTGTCTATAGAATTTGATGACCTTGCAATTTCTTAATGTCAGATGCCGTCCCAAATGGGAAGTTACTCTGTAACAAAAAGATAGAATATCATGACTTGCAGTGGTGATTTAGCACTCATGCATACAAATTAGATTCGATTCCAGCATTGCAACATTATTTTTAATGCTGCAAGTGTTGTGGTGTGGTTGTAAAATTGTTGTAGGGCACGTAACAACACGAACAATACTGAATCATATATTTTACGATTAGGTGATTTTATTGACAACTTGAACGTCTGATTGAAAACTTACGATTTATTTAACAGTGAAAACTATGGTGTACTGCTACATTTTGTAGTTACAAGTGCAGTTTAATGTGGTGGGAAGTTGAAAATCAAATAATGATCAGTAATAATTATAATAATCATTAATTAAATTAATAAATGATAAGTGTGCTCCCATATGCTGGTACATAAAGACATTGGGTGAAAATGGTATTAAAGAGAAAAAGGAAATAGTTTGCTCTTAGTCCGCGTGTGTATTTTGTTGTCTCGAAAAGACATAGCATTACCTATCTTGGGGATCCTTCTACGTCCACATTTTATACTTGAGTTGGTACAGCTTAAAGTGTGTAATATTAATTTGATATTTTTTCACAATATACATTTTGGTGTGAAGTTTAATGAAGTTGTGTCTTATTCATGGGAATTCTTGACTTTTTCCTAACAAAGTTTGAAAGAAAAACTTTTCACTTTGTAACAGTCCATAACTTCTAAGAGTAAAAATTGGAAGATATTGACAGATATTGGGATTTATACTTAAGATAATGACTTGCTTACAGACAGAAGTTCAACTATTTTAGAATGTACATGTGTAATAAAACATCACAGTGTACATGTGTAATATATATACAATATACATGTGTAATATATATACAATATACATGGGTAATATATTTACAGTGTACATGGATAATATATGTAATTTCCTTCTTACATCTTTTGACAGAAATTTTCATGACATATTCAGTGTTTTACAATTTCTGTCACTGGTTATCTGGGGCAGAGACATATACTCCTTACATCTCTATCTTCGGTCCGTGAAAAATTAGGTAGGGGAAGTAAAATTAAATATGCCATTAATTTACTCGTTGGTAAGTGAACAATAAAAATTAATCTCCATCAAGAGACAATCCAAGAGTAAGCCGACTGATTTGAAGCTTAACGAGAAAAGAGGAGGCAAGTTTTATGATAAAGATAAGGCACATCAAGGGCCACAAAATTAGTCCTTAGTGCACATTGCCCAGCAAAGTCCAAGCAGAAATAGAAATTTAGAGGAAAATTGTGAAATCCTGTTGATTTCAATGAAACAGTAAAAGGGAACATATAAATCTCAATCATAATATTCTTAAAGTTTGCTGTTGTCAATTTGGGTTAGTGACAGTTTGGTTTGGGTTAGTGAATTTTCAATAGCTATTAACCTGTTGGTATGAAAATGATTAAAAATTGTAGAACACTGTGTATTACTACCTTCTGTACCAGAATTGACAGATACATGTATACTGAGACGGCACTTATTTTTTTGAATAATTTATATTACACTAACAGAGGCGTACTTACAATACATTGTAATTGTGAAAATAGGATGAAAATCTCCATGGAAACCATAGGGAATTGGAAAACTGTAGACAAAGCTCTTTCTCTGTTATTAGTTTAAAATGAGCATGCAAAACGAGTGCTCACATTATTATTTGAAATGATATACAAAAGTACAGTCAATCCTGTTCTAAACTACCTCCAAAGGAAAGATCGAAAAATGGCCACTTAAGGCAGGTGGTCTCCTAACACAGGTTGATTCTGTATGGACAATTAGTCGTAAGGAAAAGAGACAGGTGGTTGTTTAAGACAGGTGACTGCTAAATACAAGTTGATTCTGCATGGACAATTAGTAGTAAGGAAAAAAGACAGGTGGGTGTTAAAGACAGGTGACTGCTAAATACAGGTTGATTCTGTATGGACAGTTAGTAGTAAGGAACTAAGACAGGTGGTTGTTAAAGACAGGTGGTTGCTGAAAACAGGTGCCCTTTAAAGCAGCATTGACTGTAGTATTTTGTGGCTTTGATAGATTTATTGTATATTGATGTTGTACATATATATATATGTGTGTTGCTTTTGATTTATATTTTAATTCAGTGTACATATAATCCTGAATGTTTTGATAAAGAAAAAGGCAATGATTGAATGACAATATTTCAATATTTCTGAAAATGGATTTGAATTTTTCAAATATGAAAATTATGCTAGCAAAGTATTTGTAAATTTATTTGATATTTTATTGAAGAATTTTTGAAGATTTTTTGAAGGTAAAGGTTTACCTTGTTATGTGTGTGTACTTTTATTTTCTTGCAGAAAAAGAAGAATTTGGAAACATCATCTACCCAAGTTCTACGTGATCTTGAAATCTCGCTCAGGACAAATCATATAGAGTTTGTATTTTTATAATCAGATTGGCGTCTTCAGGCTTTCAACGATATGATCACTTTTGATATAGTTATTATTGTTTATTTGCAATATCTTTGTAAGGGAGTATGGGAACACTGCTGTAAGTGTGTAGGTATGTTAGACTAGTGTTGGGTGCTGTTGTCTTGTTTCGGCCCTACCCATTAACAAAAATTTCTCGATAAGACGGCTAGGACGTATTTGGATAAAAATCTTGTCCAATCCTTTCATTTTTGGTTTGTGGTTAATTTTCAGGCAAAACTTCTCAAAACCTTAGCATGGGTTTCGATTAAGAGCAGAAAATAAACTAAGAAAGGGACATTTCAGCGTAAACATTTTCAGCTATATTTGATTGGAAACAGAGTCATTTTGCATCAGTCCACCAGTAGGCACTGTTTATTGTGCGTAATTAATTGAATTTCATTTACCATTATTCAGTGCATATGACTACTGCATGCAAAGAATGCTGATCATTAAGACGTCCACATTTTCTGTGTAATTGAATATCTAACTTCATAAATTTTTGGTTTTCGCCAATTCTACATGTAGTAACAAAAGTTTCACCTGTGATAGACTTCTGTACACCTGTATTCACATAAATTTGAACTGCTCTGCATGATATTTTAGCATATTTAACATTACTTCTGATTCATTTACCTTGGAAAAGTCCAATCGAAATTTAAACCATCTTTATTTTTGCAATTAATGCAAAGCCGGTGTGGCCTAGTGGGTGAGGTGCTTGGCTCGGGACCTAGAGGTCCCTGGTTCGATTCCCGTCCTGGGCACACCGGTGTTCTGTCTTTCGGATGAGACAGTAAATCATTGAGGTCCCGTATTGCAGTAGGCGTGGCACGTAAAAGATCCCTCATTGCTTCGGGTGGGTCCTTTGCAAAGGTAGAAAGTTCTATGCAATGCATCAGGCAGATGCCGTCACCATACACGTGCAATAATTGTGGAGTGACGTAAAACAATAATCAGTCATTCAATCAATAAATTAATGCATTGTTCCTTAAGAAATTGTATTTTTCAGAATTATAACAAAGTATGTGATAACATTTTCCCCAGAAAGTTTTGATTTGTTGAAATATTAAGGAAACCCATTGATGGGTGTGACCACAGCCAGGTAGTGGTAACGTTAATGTGTATGAAATCGGCTTTTGACGACTTGCCACCAATTCACACTGATGCGTCATTCTTGGTAAAAAGAGGATTCATATCAAATTTTTTTACCAAATGTCGAGGCTAGCTGCGTTACAAGACTTGGTAACCTTACAAAAGCTTTGAAAATTATGTCCCACTAGATTTATTTTAACATCCATGTAGCAGCAAATTTTGTTGCTAAACGCATTAAGTAAAGTAAATTTGTTTTATATCAGGGAATGTTAAATCATTTGGACATCTTCATAAAAGATGCATAGTATTGACATTTTTATGTATTTCAGATGGGTACGAGAGTTTCTTAGCGAGGAAAATCAGGGATTAGATGTGCTTGTAGATTATCTGTCCTTCACACAAGTCATGATGAGGTGAGATGGTTTATTTCATGAAATTTTGGAACTTGCTATGATAGATGGCCAGTAAAATACAAGCAAAAATGTTGACAAATATACTTTAAACACAGCAGTAAAGTTGACAAATATCCTGTAAAAACAGGCAATATAGTTGACAAATATCCTGTAAAAACAGGCAATAAACCTAATAAATATCCTGTAAAATATGAAAACTAATGCAGCTAAATATCTTGTAAAATACAGACACTAAAGCTGCTAAATATCCTGTAAAATACAGACACTAATGCTGCTAAATATCCTGTAAAATACAGACACTAATGCTGCTAAATATCCTGTAAAATACAGACACTAATGCTGCTAAATATCCTGTAAAATACAGACACTAATGCTGCTAAATATTCTGTAAAATACAGACACTAATGCTGCTAAATATCCTGTAAAATACAGAAACTAATGCTGCTAAATATTCTGTAAAATACAGGCACTAATGCTGCTAGATATTCTGTAAAATACAGACACTAATGCTGCTAAATATTCTGTAAAATACAGTCACTAAAGCTGATAAATATCCTGTAAAATACAGACACTAATGCTGCTAAATATTCTGTAAAATACAGACACTAAAGCTGCTAAATATCCTGTAAAATACAGACACTAATGCTGTTAAATATTCTGTAAAATACAGACACTAATACTGCTAAATCTCCTGTAAAATACAGACACTAAAGCTGCTAAATATTCTGTAAAATACAGACACTAATGCTGCTAAATATTCTGTAAAATACAGACACTAAAGCTGCTAAATATCCTGTAAAATACAGACACTAATGCTGCTAAATATTCTGTAAAATACAGACACTAATGCTGTTAAATATTCTGTAAAATACAGACACTAAAACTGCTAAATATTCTGTAAAATACGACACTAAAGCTGCTAAAAATCCTGTAAAATGCAGACAACAATCATGCTAAAACTCCTGTGAAATACAGACACAAATGCTGCTAAAATTCCTGAAAGATACAGGCACTAATGCTGCTAGATATTCTGTAAAATACAGACACTAATGCTGCTAAATATTTTGTAAAATACAGACTCTAATGCTGCTAAATTTCTTGTAAAATACAGACACTAATGCTGCTAAAAATCCTGTAAAATACAGACACTAATGCTGCTAAATATTCTGTAAAATACTGACACTAAAGCTGCTAAAAATCCTTGAAAATAAGACACTAATGCTGGGGTTTTAAAGTAGGTAAGTATGTTGTCACATACAGACACTAAAACTGGTAATCATCTCGTAAAATACAGGCACTAAAGCTAGTAAATAACTGTTAAATACAGGCACTAAAGCTAGTAAATAACTGTTAAATACAGGCACTAAAGCTAGTAAATAACTGTTAAATACCGGCACATAGATTGATCTTTATTGCATTGAGTTTAGTACCTTGATAAAGTACATTAAAATTCAGGCAGTAATGCTGTACTCATGGTAATGAAGTAGCCAGTAAGTGTAATGCAGTGAATGTCTAAAAGTTTATCTCAATGGCTGTTTGAAGTAAGTTTGTAGCTTAAAAACCTGCATCCATATATCTCTAACTATCAGTTTTGATAATGTAATGAGTCCTCTAAAGGGAAGTTGATATGAAATAATAACAAAAACACTCTTGCTCCGAAAATTTAAGCCTGTATCAAGTGCAAACATGACAAACAATGAAGAATCTATGTGAAATCCTTTACTGGCAGTTACATGGCCAGCACAGATATACTACAAATAAATACTTTAAATAATATGTTTTATATAGACTTAAAACATTCTCCATAGTTTGCATAAAATAGAATTAAAATGTTGAAAGGTGCGTAAGAGCATGATAACCATCCTCTTGCTTAAGAATTTAGACCATTTTGAAACCATGTCATTGATAGAACTTGGGTTGTGACCATTAATCGAATATTAACAGTCATAAATCTTACAAAAAATGACAGTTATTCCCAAAGTGTCGTGTATACAGAGGCATTAAAGCTGATGAACATCATGATAAATTTCTCTATTGAAAGTAAAAAAATATAACGATAATAACTTTTCATGTGAAAATTTAAACGAGAAAATAAGAGTTCAAGTTTTTTTCTCTAGATTCATCATCTTTTTGTTCACCCTGTGATAATCAGAGAAGAAAGGAAAAAAAGACCCCTCAATCAGTAATCAAAACAATTCATTTGCTGACCGTCTGGCATTGAAAATCAATATAAAATATAAATTGATTTTGGACATTTATTTCCTTTATATAGTAACTATAAACCAATTTCATTGGTTAATTTCACAGTATTTCTCTTTAAAAAATAAGAATGTGGGAAATTGGTATGACAGAGATATTGTTCTGGTCATTTTTGTGAAAACTAGCGTGAGAAATAACCATGTTTATATGGCATTGTAGGAAGGAACAGTTACTGAATAAGGAAAAGAGTACAAGTTTAGACGGACTGGCGAAAAGCCCGGCTAGGAAACTCAAGCGGTCCAACACAATAGGATCTCCACGGGGGATAAAAAATAATAAATTAAACATGGGGGAAGCCAGGGACGACGTACATGTCTGCATTATGTGTCTACGTGCTATAATGAATCATCAGGTAAGACGACATGTCTTAAAAGGTCACGGTCATGGATTATTATTATTATGTATAAGTGAAGAAAGGCCATAACTTACTTGATACGTGCAATATTTCTCTCATCTGTTCTGTAATATATGACATATATAATGTAGTAATTTACTACCTAGTGGTATCGCGCTGAACTCCTGATTGGGAGGCCGGGGTTCGATTCCCACTCTGGTCATGCCGGTGTCCTGTCTTTCGGATGAGACATTTAAAACCGAGGCCCTGTGTCGTAGTATGCATGGCACGTTAAAGATCCCTCACTGCTTTGGGTGGGTCCGTTGCAAAGGTCAAAATTTGTATGCCTCATATCAGGCAGATGCCGTCACCATATACGTGAAATGTTCGTGGTGTGACGTTAAACAAAAATCAATCAATCAATCAGTCAATTCAATGATATATGACATATATAATGTCATAACTTTCATGATATGTACAATATTTCTCTCAGTGCCATAATATTTAACTTATATAATGTTGTAACTTACTTGATATTTACAATATTTTTCTCACCTATTTTGTAGTATATATGATATGTATAATAACTTACTTGATATGTACAATATTTATCTCATTGCTGTAATATTTGACTTGTAAAATATCATAACTGGTTTAATACGTACGATATTACTCTCATTGCAGTATGGATTCAACCTCGTGATAGCCCATAAACATGCCATTAATTGTATAGCATTAAGCCTGAATCATAGAAGTTTAAGGTAAGACTTTTAACACTGATATTTATGCCCCTGGATCGATCAGGGGCATTTTGTTTTTGTCCTTTCTGTTTATTTATTCATATTTGTTTGTCTGTCTGTTGTCAACTTTAACCTTGGCTATAACTTTTGAACCGTGAGGGATAGAGACTTCATATTTGACATGCATACTCAACTAATGAAGCCCTTTCAAATGACACCAAGGTCAATTACCTTCATGCTACAAATAATTTTTTGGACTTTTGGTTGTTGGGGGGGGGGGGGGTGTTGACTCACTTTCGAGACGTATTTTTCTCAGAAGCAGTAGATGTATAATGAAAAAGAACATATATATGTTATAATTTCAATGGGAGGAAAATGCCTATAGATTTCGGAGTTAAAGGTCAAGGTCACACAGCCGCACCCTAAATGATTTTGTCATTTTCTAGTCATTTTTAATTGCAAAGCTGTGAATCTGAAATATATATAAGTGACAAGATGTTACATGTTTTGCTTTAAATCCTGCTAGGAAGAAATGAGAAGACTATACAAGTGTACCAAATATGAGTAGGGCTTTCATAGTATTAAAGTTTTTTTCTTCCTGACTAAGCTTCATCTGAAATAATCCTGACCTGACTATAGACAACAAGTCCAGAATGAAAGTACATACCTTATGACAATAATACAAGTTACATGTAGTAAAAATGACTCATTGAGTGCACTGTTATTTTATATAGGACCAAAGCTCTAGTACTGGAGTTACTTGCAGCTGTTTGTCTAGTCAGCGGGGGCCATGAAATTATTCTGTCTGCCTTCGATAATTTCAAAGAGGTGAGTGCTATATCTGCAATTTTGATATTATATATACTGTTTTTATTTGGAGTGCAATTTAATATGATTTATGCCATTTATATTTAGTATGATCAGTGCTCATGATGGGCAGTGTAAATCTTACGACAACACCAAGGATAGACTTAGCATGTAGAAGTTTCTCTGTAATATGTATTTGGAAGTACTGTAATTGTACAAGTGAACAAATGTTGAAAGCATTTTGAGACCAAAACACAATCTCCTGAATTTTAAACCATGCACTGATGGTACATTTAGTGAAAAAATGTACAGTACAGTCGATTCTAGTTTGAAATGAAAGGTTCAATGTAAAACTGTTCTGTTTAAGTGGATTTCGAGGTGGGACACATATCCAAATCAAATACTGAAAATATTTGAAACTTTTTATAATTTCATATCGCATTGAATTCCAGACATGTGAATTTTTCCCACTCAAATTTATGTTATTCTGTTGTGATGTAACAATTCGAGCATTAGCATTATTATGAAAATCTGGCAAAATGTAGTTTGCTGGGCGTGAGGTCCCATATATCATGTAGAATGTGAAATTCATATATTTTGGTTATTGACGTTCCTGTTGGCAATAGTCTGTTGTATAGGGAATAAAGTCTGTTGTATAGGGAATGAATTTTGAAAGAAGCATGAAATGAACGAGCAGCAATTCCATTATTAGGGTTGCAGTGGAATCAAACTTTAAGACAAAGGCCATCTAAGGGAAAACCAAGAAATGCTATTTATATAAAAGTGACCTTGATAGAAAGGTTTATTTTGTTGGGAGGCATTGGAAAGTAGATGTAAAAAGTGACCTTTAGACTCAGGTGACCTCCTTATAGAGGTGGTCATTAAGAGGTTTCATTTGAATTGCCATTTGATGTACATGTAGTACTTAAATCCAGTGATGGTTTGAAGAACATTTTGTTTTCTGTTTTAAGAGGTTTGTGGAGAGAGACAAGTTTGAAACACTTATGGATTATTTTAGAATCAGGAAACCTCTTTATAAAGGTGGTCAATAACAGGTTTCATGTTATTTTTTTTCTGTTTCACCAGGTTTGTGGAGAGAGACAAGTTTGAAACACTTATGGATTATTTTAGAATCAGGAAACCTCTTTATAAAGGTGGTCAATAACAGGTTTCATGTTATTTTTTTCTGTTTCACCAGGTTTGCGGAGAGAGACATAGGTTTGAAACCCTTATGGATTATTTTAGAAATTATGAAGAATTCCACATAGAATTTATGGTAAGTGTTTGCAGTAAGGCTGGATGCCATTAAGATTGAAATGGTATGGTAAGTGTTTGCAGTAAGGCTGGATGCCATTAAGATTGAAATTGTTTGGTATTTGACCGGTGTCTTTAACGTGATATGATATTTTTATTATTAGATACTTTATCATTAATCTTAAGAAACTCCATGTGATTAGCACATAATAATGAAATAGTAAAATAAGAGATGAATGTTTAACTTTGTTGACCTATCTTTATATAAGTTTTCATCTTTTTTCACTTGAATTTCTGCTGTCTTATAGTGGGATATTCATTTCCATGACACACAATATGTTGACTTTTTTAGTTTTAGGAAATTTTATCTTTTTTTAATAGGATTCCAATATCCAATATACAAAAGTATTATTTTTAAGGCTACCCATATAGATGTAAATCGAGTATAGACTATACTTTTATTTTTACTCCCACTAAAGCGTATTTGTAGGCTTGAAAACAGTTGTTCTTTGTGTGCTTATTGTATATTTTATGACTTGGTAAATATATATTTAACAGTCTTTATGAAAATGTGTTTGAACCACTAGACCACAGACAAATTTTACTAGCCCATTGTATATTTTGTTAGAGAACTTTTACTAGCCCAGCAATGAATCTGTAGGCTCGGGCATCGGGCTAGTGAGTTTTCGCGAAACCTGATCTAATATAAGAGATTCCAGTAAGGTGATTTGTCAGCCCTGTAAAAGAGCTTTCTTACTTTGTCAGAATGTACATGTATATTTTGGACAGATTATGCCATCAACAAGGTAAATTTAATATTGAAATGAAAATTATCAACCAGATTTTGTAAGAAGTTGATAAAATTTGCTATGAAATTGACAAAGTCCAGTTTTGGTATTTATGGTATATATTTCTGATTTCAGGTTGCCTGTATGCAGTTTGAAAACATTGTTGTACATTCTGTAGAGAATATGAATTTCCGTGTTCATCTCCAGTATGAATTCACACAGATAGGTCTAGATGATTACCTTAATGTAAGTCTATGTAATGAGGTACCTTTGCTAAACCTTTGTGGAAAAATTTTATGCTTCTGGATCAATAGGTCGGGGGCATATTGTTTTTGTCCTGTCAGTCTGTTTGTATGATGTCATCTTTAACCTTCGTCATAACTTTTGAACTGTGATGGATAGAGACTTCAAATATGATTTGCATACTGCACTATTAAAGCCCTTTCAAATTACGCCATGGTCAGTAACTTCGTGACATTGACCATGACCTATATGCAAAATTCATGGTCTCACCAGGGGCAGAGTGTTTTACAAGCAATTTTGTTCAAGTTGACGATCAGGTAAAAGGAGTCCACACAACACAATAAACTTGCTTTGCTAGGTTTAAAAAGCCTCAAGTTCAAGGCCCACTAGCGATTTGTTGTTTTAGCGTCTTGCAGATGAGTTTGTATCGACCAAAGTCCCATGTCATGGTAAGAGATCCCTTGGGCAATATGTCATTGTCCTATGAATTAGGTCCCCTTAATAAAAGAGCAGTATGTAAAGTACAATAAAAGTTTCTTAACCCTTTTGGATGCGATAGTAGAGATTGAGGTGTTGTTTCATGATAGATACAGTACGTATGAAAAGATCCCTCGGGGCTCTGGATGGTTCCAGGGCATAGGTCAAAATTTCTGAGTGATGCATCGAGCAGATGCTGCCACCATATACCTCATGGTTCATAAAAAAGTGAAAAGTCCTGAACTTTCATTTGATGCCTGAAAAGGTCTTGGAATTTGAAAGAATGCCTTGAAAGTCCTGGAAATGAAATTGATTGCCTTGAAAAGTCCTTGAATTTAAATCCAGAAAACCAGTATGAACCATATACTTGTAAGTTAAATGATATGAATGTGATGCAAGCAGTCTGTCATATAAGTAAAATAAGTTAATAGAATTTTCTTAACACCATGTTCTTTTGTATTTTTTAAAGTGAAAGAATACAAGTTTATGGGATTTGATGCATGTTTTGATAGTTTGATATGTAAAACTGGTCAGAACCAAAATTGAAAAAATTTGTGTGAAAACAGTTGAGACTGGTAATTTTTCACTGATGTGAATTATGAGAAAAGATAAAATATTTTGTTCTGAGAAGTGTTTTAAAGCTGTATGAAAAATACAAAATGAAAAGCAAATGAAAAAAAGAAAATATATATATAGATTTTAAAAATCATATATAGACATGCATCCATTATGTTGAATTATGGATATGAATGCTGAACACTAGGAAGGTTGCTAATTATCCAAGTATGAAACGATACAGATTTGTCAAAATATATATATTATTACTTTCAGAATTTAGACAGGTAAAATAAATGTAACAAATGGATTGAATATGAAAATAATGAATGTTCAGTAATGTTCCACCTGAATTGAGATTATCAATTTTCTTCTGCAGAAATTACGTCACACGGAGAGTGACCGTCTGTCTGTGCAGGTACATGCGTACTTGGACAACATGATCGACGTTGCTCAGCTATTGGAGGATTCAGAGATGAAGACGGAGGCCATTGAGAGAGCAGATGACCTAGAGGAGGAGTTATCACATGTAAGTCTGTCATATATCAGATTACGATGGTGTCTTAAAACATATATTTCCATGTTTTGCATCAAAATTTCTATAGTTGAAATTATTGTTGACATTTGTGGCCCAATTGGCTTAAGTACTCTTTGACTTCAGTGTTGCATTTCACGTCTTGTGCAAGTTCCATGTGGTATAGAAAGATCTACCTGTTTATCTTGCGCTTTATTTAGAAAAACTTTGCAATGAATGTTAGGATACAGGTTAGTAGTCCACTGGTAATGCAAAGAATTTTGATCTATACAGTAATATTACATATATACGCCCACTGCTTGCTGACAATATAAAGTAAAGATAATTGCTGTTTATAATTACTATATACAAGGACAGCTTAGTTTATTGGTCAGGTGATTAGCTGGTTTTTGAAAGGTCTCAGGTTCAAATGACCGAAGTGGATCGTTGGTGTTCGGTCTCTCAGATGAGACATTATAAACTGAGAACCTGTATCACAGTAGAAAGCAAATGTAAAAGATCCCTCACTGCTTCAGATAGTCAGTGCCTGAATGTCTGTGCATTGCTGTAGATGCTGTCACCATTGCCTATCTGTTGTGTGATTGAAGCATACCGACTGATGAGGAAAAAATTCAAGTTTGGGTGTTTAATATGTATACTACTGTATGTAAGGGCATTCATGGTGGACATGGCTAGCCATTCAGGAGATATTACTCATCCTAGACACCTGGTCTCATCTCTGAATTTCAGGGGTCCGTGAAAGTCCGCTGTGCTACATTGCTTTTAGTGTCATAGTCACTTGACACCAGTTACTTTCCTATTTTTCATTAATGTAAGCTGACAGAGCTTAGTCCATAGAGTGCTTGGCTCATGGTTGAGAAGTCCAGGGTTCAAGCCCAAATGGAGTTAAGCATAACCAATGGCTTGTTAATACCCTGTGTTTTGGATGAGACAGCAGGAACTGAGGTCCTATATCACGGTAGATGTGGAACTAGAAAGTTCCCTCACTGCTGTTGGTGGGTCTGTCTACCATGGCACTTAAAAGTTCCCTCACTGCTGTTGGTGGGTCTGTCTACCATGGCACTGAAAAGTTCCCTCGCTGCTGCTGGTGGGTCTGTCTACCATGGCACTGAAAAGTTCCCTCACTGCTGTTAGTGGGTCTGTCTACCATGGCACTGAAAAGTTCCCTCACTGCTGTTGGTGGGTCCGCCTACCATGGCACTGAAAAGTTCCCTCGCTGCTGCTGGTGGGTCCGTCTACCATGGCACTGTAAAGTTACCTTACTGCTGCTGGTGGGTCTGTCACACAGGTTTCATTTTCTTTGCAATTCATCATGTACATGCCAAATGCATACAAGAGAAGAAATTATTTTGACATGACATAAACAGTTGATTTACAAAACAAAAAGTGCATCATATAGACTTTGAAGATAAAGTCTATGATATAAGTAAATGAACAAAATGAAATGTGAATGCAATGATTATGAATCTGATTTACCTTTATAAGGGAGAAGGAGGGAACAAGGAAAGCTTATGTTACTTTATTATGGATATAGAGGAGTATTTGTGTGTTGCCTCTTTCCAGAAATCAGTCCATTTCAAGTATACCCTCTCAGTTCAAACAATTTACTATAACCCTGTTTCAGTTTTTAGATTTCAAATATGAATTGGGGTTTTCTTTATATTTGTTATATTGAGAGAAATTTTAGTTAAAGTGAACCAAAACAAACAACATTCATGTCCTGGCTTGACTGCGCACTTGATCCAAAATACACACGCTGACGTTTTTCTTATCCAAACCTTCGATATTAACTTTACTTAACATTCCCTGTTTTGTTTCACACTTTGACTTTCAAGCAAGCATCACACATTTACCTAATTTGAAGACCCTTAAATATTGGTGAGATTTTGTGGACCGTAAGTCTGAAAAGTTATACTGAAACATAAGACTTGAGTTTTAAGTCTTCCTTTAGGGAGAAGCCGGCGTGGCCTAGTGGTATCGCGTCTGACTCCTGATCGGGAGGCCGGGTTCGAGTCCCGCTCTGGTCATCCCGGTGTCATGTCTTTCGGATGAGACAGTAAAAACCGAGGCCCCTTGTCGTGGTATGCATGGCACGTTAAAGATCCCTCACTGCTTCGGGTGGGTCCGTTGCAAAGGTCAAAATTTGTATGCCCTGCATCAGGCAGATGCCATCACCATATACGTGAAATATTCGTGGTGTGACGTAAAACAAAAATCAATCAATCAATAAAAATCCTTTAGGGAGAATCGACAAGATTTTAAGAAACAATTGAAACTTTTATACCTCATAATTTGCTTTGCCGTTTACATTTTTACATCTAAATTATAACGCCTTCATAACAGGAGGTTTCAATTAATTTAATTCCTGTAGCAGAGGTTTTTAACATTCTGTGATCCAATTCTCTCCTGATTGGAATTTACCATATTCTGAGATAGAATAAGAAGAAAAATTCACGTAATGTTAAGAATAGCTTGCTTTGAGCCTTTTATCAAACTTTATAACAGAAGCTTCTTGGTTTAGATGTAAACAAGTGAACTACATAGCAAATTGCGAGTAATATCCTGTTAACAAATTTTTCTGTTTTTTCCAATTCCCGTCTTTATAGATAGAATTCAGACCCACATCTAGGGTCTGACATTTTGAGCTAGATGATTATTTGAATTGTTTGTTGAAGTGTTGAACTTTAAATTTGAAAATATACTGTTATATATTTCATCCACGTGGCACTTAGAATTTAAAAACTCGTGTTTGCTCTGTCATCACAAGCATTGCATGATACTGTACAAAACCCTCCAAGCACCACTTGCTATCACACAGTGAATGGAAGGGGGAAGGATGTTAAATTAAATGCTTTTTCTTCATGATGTAATTGTTGCAGTATGTATAAAATTGTTCACAGTATTTTTCTACTGCCTAAATTAGTAAAGTTCACATATTTTTGCAGGATCATGCATTTGTAAAGATAATTGTATTCATTTTTTTTCTGTTTAATTATTATATAAATTTTCCTAGAATTACTTTTATTAAGATGTTTTCTGTATCATTTTGAAATATTGAAAAATTATTTTTGTACACAGGAAAGAGAAAAATATCAGGAACTAGAGGAAGAAGCCATGACCAAATCAGGTAAGTGTTTTCAGCATTTTATTATTATTCATTTCTTTTGAATATTGGTGCGCTTGGGCCATGAAAACCTGATTTAAATTCACCCATAACAAGTCTTAATCCTAAATTTGAAGACGAAAAATTCTGGTAACTAGATTAAATTTCAACCATTACAAGTCCGAATGGTAAACTTATTGTAGAAAGGTTTTATACTACTTGTAATTTCATGCCTTAGGCTGAGTTTAAATTTTTAAAATGGAATTCTCAATGCATTGTCTGTGTTTTATGAATACAAAGAGAAATTCTCAATGCATTGTCTGTGTTTTATGAATACAAAGAGATCCAATAAAAACCACTTGAAGTTAACTTGAAATACTTAGTAAGTAGATTAATCAGTTGAAAGTTTGAAAATATGCTTTCAAAAGTGATTAAAATAGATCATTCAAAACTGGGTAACAAAACACAATTGTCCATACTCATGATATACTATAATAGGAGTTTTAAACTCTCAGGATATCATATATGATGTACTATGTATCAAGTACTATTTCTGTCAGTTGGGATAAATTTGTTTAAATTTGAATCATTAAGTATGTCATGAAGTACAATGCACGGCTTTTGAGTACACTTTGTATTGGAAGAAGAAGAAGAAGGTGAGAAATTGACCATATAATTAATATTAATTGCAAAAAATGTAATTATGTTGTTTCTCGTCTTGCAGTTGAATTAGAAAAGCAGCTTTCAGACGCTACGCAAAAGATAGAGGAGATGGAGGTACTGTTTGATATGTATCTTTCATATACCATCAGAGGTCATAAGTTCAAATCCTTTCAGACACCCATACCAGATGTATAATCATGATGAAGTTAGCTGTCTTACACTCTATTAGTTCAAATATAAATCGCCCTTCAAACATTGATGTAAATATGATGTGATAATGAAACTATGAAAAAGAGATTACTAGTTGCGGTTAAAATTCAGTTGGTAGTCACTCACTTTGCCAAACTGAATATAGGTGTGTCATGGCAAAGACTTTTAGCTTTATGTAACAGGGGTGTTCAGTATTTGGTTGTCTAATTAATAAGATTGAAATTTTATTTTTTTTTTAATTTTGTGCCCCTTTGCTATAGAATAAATTGTTCTTGAATGCTATTGGGTGTGTTCATTTTCAATAAGAAAACAGAAAATTCCTTTTAGTGGTACGACGTGAACATTAATTGGTACTTTCTAGGTATGAATAGAGTTAAACCGGTATTAATGTAAATTTAAAAATCAAACGCTCATATTTCATGAATGTAAGAAAATACTCAAAGCATCCACTTGATTTTTAAATTATGTCCCAATGTCCATCTGTAGACAGAGCTTCTTTAATGATCGGGGGCATATTGTTTTTGTCCTGTTTGTTTGTCCATTTGTTTGTCTGTCAGTTATTAACTTTAACCTTGGTTATAACTTTGAACCGTGAGGGATAGATACTTCATATTTGACATGCATATTAAACTAATGAACCCCTTTCAATTGACATCAAAGTCGATTACCTTTTGATCTTGACAGTGACCTTCACACTAAAAATTACTTTTTGGACTTTGGTGCTGCCAGGGCATTAGTGTTTCACAAACACAGCTTGTTTTGTGTCAAAGGGTTAAAGGTCAAAGTCACAGTATTTTACTGCAGTGAGATTGGGGTATTTGTCCCATTAGGACTTTTGTAATTTTACTTTTTATTTTTCTGTTTGGTTGCAGGATTATTTAACAAAGCAAGATCAGGAAATGAACACACTCAGGAATATTGTAAATGAAAAAGACGAAGAGTCTAAAAAACGGCAGAGTATGCTGGAAGCCAAGTTAAAAGAAATGGAACAAATGCGATCAAACCTAGGTATTTGTAATATGCTTAATACAATATCTAAAACATCTAATTGGGGAAATTTACATAAATATGCATCAGGATTGGTTTTATTTCAATATTCCTAAATTGTGGTAATTGAGTAAGTGTATTTGGCAGAAGTCATTGATTTCTTCCAGGAGAAATTTTTTTTCTGCCATTTAACACCTACTACTGCAATATAGGGGAAATAATTCTGGTAGGGCATTAAACAGAAACAAATATTCTACATAACTCCATTACCAAAAATATATTAACATACTTTTATATAATACTTATATATGGTTGACAAATTATGTTTCGCTACTCAAATTGTAACATTTTATTGTGACATCATAATTCAGGTATTAACGCCGTAATAGAAATTCTGACAAAGACTAGTTTGTAGGGCATTGGGCTCCAGGTATTATGTTGGTTATGAGAACGGTCTTTTGTTCTGAAAATTTCCATGTCATTTTCTAAAAAAAGAATAGAGCTGGAAAATAGCACAATCTTAGTTTAGCTTAAGACAGTGAGATCCCGGATTCGAATCCCATCTGTGGCACAGATTTTATTTTTCAAAGGTGCCTGTATCTTTTCATTTGGGAAATTTTTGTCCCATTTGCATAATGCCAAAAGAACAATGTTTGGGAAAAATTTATACATAGTTTGGGAAAAAACTATGAAATTTCCATTGGGAAGGGTCCTTATAATGGACCTGATTTTAAGAAAAAGATAAAATACTGTCACGTCAGTGTCTTTGAAATGAGACAGTAAAAAATCGAGATCTCATGTCATGGTGGACCTGGCATGTTAAAGATTTCTCGCTGCTTCAGGATTGTTTGTTACAAAGGTATAAATTTGTGTGCATTTCATCAGGCAGATGCTGTCACCTTAAAAGTGCAGTAATCATAGTGGAAATACTGATATAGCTGAAATAGCCAAGGATTGTTTTTTTTCCAGCATAGAGTGAATAGAAAGTTTAGCTTCGGACCAAGAAGTCCAGGGATAAATCCCTACCTTTAACTTTTCTGCATCCCAGAGTCATAGTAAACGTTGTCTTGCAAGATATTCTTCCCTGCTTCAGACGAGTATGTTGCTTAGGTGAAAATTTCTGTGCATTTTCTGTGCAATACATCAAGCAGTTGCTATCACTCTGTCTAGTGGAAATATTCTTGGTACCACAGAAAATAATACACAATTCCTTATCTGAAGAAATACTTGTGTATTGCTAGTCCAAAAATGTCATACTGAAGCACTTGGCTGAAGGATGTTCTGGAAAGCTACAAGCCTTTTACTGACCTTTCCGATAAACAAGATTAATGATTTGGATGTAAACAAGTGAACAGCAAATAGAATTTTGAGTAATATTCTACTGCCAAATTTTTCTGATTTTTTCCGTTCCGTTGATTCTTTCTATAGAAAGTCTTATGCTTGGGTCTGATTGTAATGCATTGAAATTCTGCAAATGTATTGCATCCATATATATTAGTTCTGTTTCTGTTTCAGGTTCAACTATTGGTTCCGGTAGTGAAGACTTTCCTCCTCCACCTCCCTCGATAGCAGTACCAGCACCTGCTCCCCCTCCCCCTCCACCCCCACCCCCTGCAGCTGTAGCACCACCCCCACCTCCACCACCACCAGGTGCCCCTCCTGCCCCAGGGGCGCCAGGAGCTCCAGGTGGTAAGTATTTAGTATTGAATGTAGTTTGAAGACTTCAACAATTATAATGTGAAGTATCATGTACTTATCTTTCCGCAAGTGATGCAGGTAATCTGGATTCACTTCGTGGATTTTACAACTATATTGAAGAGGCTTGTTACTTCCTGGTTCCATGTCATGGTAAGACTGAAAAATTGTTGAATGCGACACATAGTGCCAGTCAACAACCAACCAGACCTTTCAAAAGCCATAATTTTTTCTTGTGATGACATCATATCAGGTTTAACAAACCTCTGACATGAGATATTCATTCATGATGTCGCACACATTATATTTGAAAACCTTCTGAATGTCGCATTCTCCTTCAAGTGTTTGAAGGATCACTTTAGATATCATTCGTGCTTGTTAACAAGCACTGTATACACAAATAGATGTGTTGTCACGAGGTGAAAATATAATGAGCAAATTTTGATCACAAGATTTGATACCTATTTTTGTACTGTATGTTTTCTTACTCTAGTGACATTGATACTTAAGTTGAGCAAGTCTTGTTCTTTGTTCTGTTATTTAAATTTATGGATATGTAAATGTCTCCAAAAATATGAGGCGGGCAGGTCCGGTGGTCAAGTCCTTAGCTTGTGCGGCTGGGTTTGATTCTTGGATTGCGCCACTGTCTTTGATGGGTTTTTTCCCTCCTGCTTCCGTTGTTGTGATACGTCTGAAGTATTGTTGAAATCAACATAAACACCAACCAACTGAAGATACAAGAGAATAGTTCATGACCATGCTAATATATCACCCACCTCTTCTTGCAACATAAATAAATACAAGTACAGTTCATGTTTTTAATTGAGAGTTTGTATTGTTGTTGAGGTAAGTTTCTATTTGTTTTCTAGCTATGACCATTAAGAAGAAGATACAGACCAAGTATAGAATGCCTGTGCTAAACTGGACGCCACTGAAACCTCAACAAGTCAAAGGAACGGTGTTCTCTGACCTTGATGATGAGAAACTTTATCATGTGAGTAGAGATACCATTGAATACAGCAGTCTTAATAAACAAAGTTTTAGGGGTATTTTGGGGTATATAAGAATCACCTTGCCTGTGTGTCTGTCCATCTGTCCAGTTAAGAAGTTTAACACAACAAGTTTCTCAAAATGTACCAGTGGGACATCCATTACACTTATACCAATGATGTATCTTGGAACAAATTTTTCCATTATTCAACCATGATCACAGCTCTACTTTTAAGATCATTTAAGTTTAAAGCCGGCGTGGCCTAGTGGTATCGCTCTGGACTCCTGATCGGGAGGCCGGGGTTCGATTCCTGCTCTGGTCATGCCGGTGTCCTGTCTTTCGGATGAGACAGTAAAAACCGAGGCCCCATGTCGTGGTATGCATGGCACGTTAAAGATCCCTCACTGCTTCGGGTGGGTCCGTTGCAAAGGTCAAAATTTGTATGCCCTGCATCAGGCAGATGCCGTCACCATATACGTGAAATATTCGTGGTGTGACGTTAAACAAAAATCAATCAATCAATCAATCATTTAAGTTTACATTTAAAAAGAGGGAAAAGGCTGGAAACTTTTCGGTATTTTCTATTGGTGGATTGTAGATTTTATTTTGAGCTGAAGATTTAATATTTGCCACATTGTGGTTAAGATTTTAATAATTGTCAAATTGTAAATCATGTTTTACAAATCATGTTATAATTGCCAATGAAAGTTTTTGCCCAGGGCCTGGGAGAAAACTTGAGAATTACATGCAGGAACATTAGATTTCTTTCTAAATGTCTATTTATCAAAAAGAAATTTTGAATTTAAGAGAATGAGGGATGATGATTGCAGTCAGTCAACTTCTAATGACAAGTGTCTCCTGTTTATGCCTCTCCTCTCACTCCCCGCTCTTTGTCTGTTGAATGTATATTTCTGGTACTGAAACATACAGCTTTTGTCCTGCTATTTTATAGTATATATGTCCCTCTCCTTTTAACTTTATCATGTGAGTGTAGATAAATGTAAAAACTGCATTTTTCATTTTAAAGTTAGTTTTCAATTTACATTTAAACTTTTAACTCAAGCCATTATTTTTCATCTACTAATGCTAGGCAGTTGATATTTTACACAAAGATTCCTTGCAAGTAGGTCTTTCATTTGATATCAAACATGCTGACTTCTTAAATTTTAATGTAGTATTTGATCTTTTTGTTTGAACCGTTAACAGGTGATAGACTTTATGCAGTTTGAGGAGATCTTTAAGCTTGGTACTGGAGGTTTGTTGGGAAGTGACGATGGCACACCTAAGACCATGAAGAGACGGAAGCCAGAAAGCATCAGTTTACTGGAGTCAAATAGGCTACGCAATGTTGGTAAGTCACGAAAATACAGACTGCATAAAAACACTTTTTTACTCGGAATTTACAATATGTTATGCATCAAGAGTGATTATGACATTTAATGTTATGATATTGCAGTATTTATATGTCAAAATGATGTAGTACTCATGTACTAAACTTATAGGGTGTAATGATGGTGGAAATAGCAAAGATGATACTATTGTAAGGTATTTGTAAGGTCAACAGATCAGGATAATGGGTGCGACTCCCACTGTGGCATCAGAGTTCTGTCTTTTAGATGAGACAGTAAAAACCGATGTCTCGTGTAAGGGTAGGATAGGCACGTAAAAGATCCCTCACTGCTTCGGGTGGGTCCATTGCATAGGTATAAATTTCAGTGCAATGCATCAGGCAGATGCCATCACCATATATGTGAAATAATTGTGGAATGATGTAAAAAAAAAAACAATCAGTCAATCATTGGTAGAGTTATCAAGTCATATTAAATGTGTTTACTAAATAAAAATAACATTGGGTTATTTTCATTTCAGCTATTACTCGCCGAAAAATAGAGTTGAGCAATGACGAAGTCTGTAGAGCCATCACATGGTAAGAAAAATGATACAATAAATTTTGTTTTGCCTTAGTTAGGAAGTTGAGGTGTCAAGTGGCAATTACTCTGTCATCTGGCATTGTTTATCGCTAAGTTATCATAGAATTACTAGAGTGGTCGAAGGAACTCATACATTGCCTGTAGTCTACCTTTCAAAATTGTGACTCCTACCAGATAGACAAAGTGATCCCTTTATTTTTTTGTTACTTCGTAGGTAACACCAAAATTTATTTACGTTGAACTTAGCAAGTTCTTTAGGAACGAGCTCAAGCTGAATTTAGAATATTGATATTTTGTCTTACGTAAAAAAAAATCCCCCAAACACATGAGATCCTGTGTCATGGTAGATGCTTGTATGTAATAGAACCTTGTATTTATCAAGATTCTTATGCAGTGCATCAAGCAGATGCTGTTACTATTAAAGTAAAATAATTTTGATATGAGGTATAATAAGAATAGACCTTTTTCATATTATTTTCATCTCTCCTTCAAAGCCCGAAATATGATGTTTTGATGGGCATCAGCCTATTGTGATGTAACAATCCATGCATTGGCGTCATAATGAAAATTCTGACAAAACATAGTTTGTTGGGCATTAGCCCCCTTATATCATGTAAAATTACTAAAATATGAATTATGTGTATTTAATCTTCATTTGTTTTTTTTTTCTCAGTCTGGACCTGAAGACATTATCGTTAGACATGGTGGATATACTGCTTACTATCTTGCCAAATGAAACAGAGGTATGTTTTAGGGGTTGTATCAAAATACATTTGTGAAAGATGCTGAAAAGTTATCTCACTTGTTAGATGGACAAGTTTCATATTAATGTAATGAATACAGATATTTTAATTCTAGAGAATTTCAGCCTCTGTTACAGTTTTTATGGTTTGAAACTTTTAATACTTTCATTCACACTTCTCATTGCAGTATTAAACACAAATATGGCTGAACTTTGATAATTCGAACATCAAAACCTATAAAAAAAATCCCGGAAACCCAAAAGAATCCAGGGATTCTAACAACCTTTAATTCATTTTCTTAACAACAGGGAAACTCAAACCTATGGAAATTGGAAATGATTTCGTAGGTCCCTAACACTTCAAGGTCTTAAAGTTCTACTGTATATCTGTTAATCAATTATAATCTCTCTGATTTTAATTTTGATATTTTCCCTCAGCTGAAGGCCTTTAAACAGTATGAGAAGGAAAAGAAACCACTTGGTCAACTTACCGATGAAGATCGTTTTATGTTACAGGTGTGTCTTCATACATCTTACAGTAGAGAGAAAATGTTTATCATATTTATTTGGTTTTACTGTAAACGATTGCCCATGAATTATACTATTCAAATTGAAAAAAAAAGGTTTTAAGAAAAAATTAAAGATATCTTCAAAGTATTTTATTTTAGTGTAGAATATTAACTTGACAATGCATTTCTAGACATGATAACATGTTGAAGTGCTTTTTTTACCACTGAAAAGTTATATTATGAAAAAGTATAATATATAGCATACACACACGCACTATGATGTATATCATAATGATATTTTCGTATTTCAGATGACCAAAGTGGAGAGGCTTCCACAGAAATTGCATATCATGAGTTTTATAGGCAACTTCCATGATACATTGCATCATTTGACACCAGTAAGTCTGAGCCTTCATGTCTGTACTCTAGCCATGTAATGGGACATTTGTTGGTCTAAATCATGCTGAATTCTTGGTGTAGTGTTTAAATGCTAGACTTGTAGTGCGGGGGATCTGGGTTCGATTCCCAGATTTCACCACTCTGTTTAAGAAGATGGACATCTCTCACCTCCATTCTTGATCAGGTTAGGTACACATGTTATGATTGGGCTAGGTTGATAATTACTTCTTGCCTACTAGCTAATCCATGCTGTGGATATATAAGGTCGTAACTGAAATTTTGCAACTTTTTAGTAGAAGCAAAACCCTGCTTTTCTATTTTCAAAGTTATATATAGTTAATTTACACTTTTGAGTCTTTATGATATTGATGGCAAAGATTAATTGTACATTCATAATACATGTACATGTAAAACCAATTCAATAAAATTGATGAAAATAGGTTATTTTATAGTACACACAACCTTTATTCTAGTTCTTACTTACGAAAAAAAAAGGAAAAAATACACGGAATAAAGGTCGTATCTACCACGTAGGACCTTTTATAAAAAGAATGTACAGACTTGAAATTGGTGGTATCTACAACAGATAACCTTTTCATAGCAGCTTTTACCCCTGATTTCTCCAAAACATTTAGGAATTTGGCTACAAAATTATATTGGAAGGTGTAGTGTGATGTAAGTTAATTGAAAATCATATAATCTTAAAAAGGTCGTAACTACCACTTACGACCTTATGTTTCCACAGCATGGCAATGCAACTAAATAGTTACATAGCTGCAGACAATAGAATTACTGTATACAGGGAAATTTCGCCCCGTTTTATTTTCGCCCTCTGATTGGAGGGCTAATTCAAAACGGCAGTTGTTTCCAACATTAGTCAAAACTGAAAGAATTCTAACCAATAGTTCAATGGACATGTTTATTTCATTCAGTCCATTCAAAAGACAATTACACAATATAAAATGAATTATAAAAATTGCAGGCGTGCAATTATGCGTATATTACAGTCATAGAATACTGGTACAACTAAAATATGAGCTCATGTGTTTATGGACACCCACTTGCAAACTCCGCATGCACATTTAAATGCCAGTCAGTTTTGAAGGGAGTGAAGGGCGAATTCAAGACAGGTGAATAAGTTTCTGGTCATCAAAGGGCAAAAAAAAAAGACTGGGTGAATTTAAAGCTGTATACAGTATTTGTATTCTCCCACATGGCAATTAAAACTTTTAAAATCTTTTTTCTTATTGATCCATGTTCGGTGTCCATGTAAAACTTTTTCTTTCTTTGATAAAAGTTACTCAAATCTGGCTTTATCACTTTGTTTTTGTTAGAGTTCAATAGGTCAAGCATGTTTGCATTTGTTGTGAAATATGTCATATGGTATTTTCTCAGGGGGGGGGGGGGGGGTGTCACATGACTGGAGTCAAAAGACAGAAGGACAAGGGGGCCTTCTGTAAAAGTTGGCAATCATTTGTGGGTTTATTTGAGCACTCAAGTAAGCTTTTCTTATCACCCTTTGTCCAGCGTCTGTCTGTCCATAAACTTTTAACATTAACAAATTCTTCAGAACTGCTCTAAGGATTTTTATAGAACTTGGTATACATGAAGAACTATAGGTCCTCTATCAAGTTTGTTCATTTTGTCTTAATTTGCAGACAGGTGGCACCACTATGGGTAAAAATAGGTCTCGGAGGGACTCCTTTTTGAAATATTTTTTCCTTCAGGACCTCTGCATGGATGATAGATTAATGGCATCTGAGTGATTTTAGTGAATTTTTTTAATATTGCAAATAAGGTGGAATTAGGGGAAAGGTGGGAGGGGCGTTATTTTTTGTATTTTCAGAAAGTTCCATTCCTGCTGGAATAAAAATCCAGATTCTTAACACTACTTGTATTAAACCAGTATAGAATGAAAATATAAAACCAGTGTCCACAGATAAATAAATTTATTTTGTTTTTCTTTTTTAGCAAGTGAATGCTGTCATAGCAGCCTCAATGTCACTTAGAAGTTCACAAAAAGTCCGTAAAATGCTAGAGGTAAGATTGTCACATAACAAAACTGACTGAAGGTCGCAAAGTTTTATTATTTTATGAAGTTTTTTTTTTATATAAAGCTGTATGAACATAGACCAAACTTTATCTGTGTTTCATTTCGAGGAATAATAATGAAAACAAAACTAAATGGGTATTGATTTAAAGAAGAGGTTGAAAACACACAATTGTTATCGATTTGGATTCAGTCCCCAGATTGCAGGATATCGTTAAATACATTGGTAACAACCGACTCCCTCATAAAATTATTTTGGAAAAATTGATGGAATCGATGTTCCATATTAGAGAACAATTCAAAAAATGATTCAGAGGTGGAAATAGTATAATTAAACTTTATTGTAATGTAATCAGTGCCGATCGTTTTATTATAAGTTTATACGCTGAAGCCGAAGGGTAATTAGAATGCAATTTTTCATAATTTTCCGTTCTCGTTGCAGATCATACTTGCTCTAGGTAATTATATGAACAGTGCTAAAAGAGGGGCAGTGTATGGATTCAAACTGCAGAGTTTAGATAACGTAAGTGAAATCTGCAATCAAAATGTCTGTCAATGTTGTGTATGTAATAATAGTAGACTTTCGAAAAAATTTGCAATAAAGTTGTAATTTTAGAAGTCTAGGTAATACAGAGTTGTTTCCCATTATGTAATTATCTGACATAACTATTTTGATGTCAAAGAATTACTACGAAAGCATCATTTTTGTCTGTCTGTTTCCCGTAGTTTTACATCGGTTTCCATTCGTTCACGTCACATTTATTCTTCGTCACATACCCTTTCGAATGGAAGATAACTCCATATTACGAAAAGACCCAATTCTTAAAAATATACATGTGGATGTTGATGTTATTTAATGTAGAAAATACATCCATCCATTTCTTGTAAAGTCGAGTCATCTAGCATTTAATGTGATCATAATAGCGTCATTTAAGGTCAGAAATTTGGTTATACTGCACAGGGATAACAATTGAAGTTTACATAACATGAACCTTTGTCGTCTCGCAGATGAAAATAAGTGTAATATTTCGACAAGTCCCCAGTTTTCAGATGAGATGGTAAAAAATGAGGTACCATGTCACAGTAGACGTAGCATGCAAAAGATTCCTTACTGCTTTGATGGGTCCTTTGCAAGGGTATAAATTTCCATACAGTGCATCAAGCAGATAAGTGTAAAATAATGATGGAGTGACGTATAGCAGTAATCAATCAATCTTTTCTCTGATTATGTAATTTTCAGTAATTTCTCTCTTTTGTAGCTCCAAGACACCAAATCCAAGGACAAGAATGTCTCACTCATCCACTTCCTTGTAATGACCGTTCAGGAAAAATTCCCCGATTGCCTCAATTTCGACTCCGAACTTCGCTTTTTAGAAAAGGCAGCAATTGGTTAGTCACATACTAGTAAACTAAATGTGATTTCTTAAATGTGATGAACTTAATTAGTCATTCCAAAAAAAAATGTGTCATTGAATTTTCTGAAACACCAGGTATCTCATTCTGTGTATTGTCTGGGATAGAGATGGTAGAGTGACAGAGTGTTTACATTGCGATGTAGATGGTTCTGGGTTGATTCCCAAATTTGGATGGGACTTATAAGTTTTTAAAAGGCACTTACAAAGCTGGATAAATATCACTTGTCAGGTACTTCAGATGAAAGGCTAGTGCGATTGTATTTTCAAGCATATCTTGGATGAGATGTCCTTGACAGGTACGTTTTGGCGATGATCATTCAGGCACATCCAAATCAAACCAACTCTGAATATGTTTTCACTAATCAGGAGGAAAAGCAGCTTATTGTCAAACAGTGCAAGGTCAAGGTCACAGGTCCTTAACTACAAAAGTGAAAATATCCTGATTGGAGCATCTGTTTAACAAATCTTTTCTAGTTAGTAATGCTTTCAGTAAGTCGAATATAGAGTATTTACAATAATTTTGCCAGTGTTGGTCATTTATGGTCTGCATTAATTGCAATAAGTAAGGATGACCGCCAAGTACAGATTGGTCCCATAGCGAGAAAAGGCAGGTAAAAAAACAAAAAAGTTAATAACAAATTTCCATGTCAACTCTTTGTTTGTAGTTTCGATGGAGAATATTGTCACTGACATATTTGAGTTGGAGAAAGGAATGGAACTGACCAAGAAAGAATATGAAGCCAAAAAATACAGCAGAGATACTCCGGCTATTCTCAAAGAATTTATTTCCAATTCTGAGGATAAACTTAAAAAACTGCAAGGTGATCTCAAAACAGCACAGGTAATAAACAGAGTTATTGATGTCACAATATAACAATTGCTGAAGTTTTAATTTCAAAATAGATTGATGGATTATTGTTTTAGGTCTCTCCATGATTATTTCATGTAGGTGGTGATGGCATCTGCCTGATGCACTGCAATGCAATGGAGCCACCCACAGCAGCGAGGGATTTTTAATGTGCCATACCTACCATGACAAAGGATCTCGGTTTTTACTGTCTCATCCGAAAGACAGGACACTGATATGCCTATGGCAGTAATCAAACCCAGGACCTCTTGGTCACGAGCTGAGCACCTCATTCACTGAGCCACACTGGCTTTGTTATGGGTCACTAATTACAAATGAGCTAGCATAATTCAATCAATAAAATGATAGGCTCGTGACCTAGAACTATCAGGTTTGCTTTGACTTGAAATCTGTCGGTGGTTTGTCAGTGTCTTTTGAACGAGACAGTAAAAATCTGGTGTAATGGTAGACATAGCACGTAAAAGATCCCTCACAGCTGTAGGTATGTTTGTTGCATAGGTGTAAATTTCTTTGCACTGCATCAGGCAGATGGAGTCACTGTATTAGAGCTATAAGACTGGTGTGGCATAACACAAGAAACAAAGAAAACAAATTTCTAAAGAACATACATCAGATTAAGAATTCAAAGTAGTCGGTGACACATGCTCCTTTGAAAACTCTCTGGAATTTGCCTACATATTTTGTAATATGGGGACGGCTATTATTAACCATTACAATTTTATTCTAGGTGCTTTCCCTTATTTCTCATAATAATGACAAAATACATTGTTTATGGTCCACATGCTAATGCATCAATGTTCATTTTAGGATGCCTACAAGAGAGTGGTCGAGTTTTACGGAGAAAATCCAAGAACAACATCTCCTAATGCCTTCTTTACACATTTCGTTCGTTTTGTGTCTTCTTTTAAGGTAAGAACGCTAATTTTTTTTGAAAAATAGAAAAGTTAATTGTCTGTAGTTATGTATGAATTTGTACCAAACGACATGTAGTTTGTATCTGTCTTTTGTGTTGAATGATTAAATAAATTTTTTGATCTCGCAGTTGTGCAGAGTTTAAACAATCTAAAAACTATTGAGAGCATAATTCTTTCAAAGACTGCTTGACATTTGGTTTCTTTTTGTTACATTTCATTTTACTATTTATTGACGTAAGTACATGTACATTCCAGGCTGCCTTGGCAGACTTAGAACGGAAAAAGAGGCAAGAAAGAGCAGAAATACAGGCCGAGTTACAGAACAAGAGTAAACCCAAGAATAAAAAAAATATGCAGGTAAAATCCAGTTTCAGAGTAGCAGAGTGTTTCTCGAGTTTGCTGTCAACCAAACATGACCGAGTTCAATGTTATTATGAAAAAAACATGACTTAGAATCTTGACTTTTTTGTGATTGCTGAGTTGGAATCTTGACTTTTTTGTGATTGCTGAGCTGTAAAGCATATTGTGCTTGGACCTAATATTCTACCATCTTCAGAGACCAATAGAAAGAGTTCTTGGCAATGGCTTATCATTTTTAGCTCACCTGAGCCAAAGGCTCAAGTGAGCTATTGTGATCAATCACCGTCCGTCGTCCGTCGTCCGTCGTTAACTTTTCACATTTTCGACTTCTTCCCCAGAACCACTGAACAGAATTTGATGAAACTTGATAAGCATGTAGTACTCATGGTCCCCTACAAGTGTTGTTGTTTTTCGTCCAGATTCATCAACAGGTGGCGCCACCACAGGCAAAAGTAGGTCAAAGAGGGTACCCTCCTTTGACAAACTTCTTCTTCAGACCGGGGGCATACAGAGACAAACCAAATGCATAGGAATGATCTAGAGGGATGTGTGAAGAAGTGTTGTTATTTTTGGTTCCATTCCGAAATCAAATTTTTGACGTTTTTTTGACGTTTTTTTGTACTTGGTAATTTTAATGCAGAAAAGAGGTATTTTTTTCTTTTAGTAAACATTGATGCATTAATTTGGTTTAATTTGATCATTTTGATGGTAAGAAATACTACTGCGAAGAAAATTTTTCAATATTTTATGTTTTGGATTTTTTATGAATTTTTTAAGACTTTCAAGAAAAAGGGGGGGTGGGATAATTGGTGTAAACATTTCACAGTTTGAACTTTTTCTTCGGAACCACTTGCTGGAATTCAATGAAACTTGGCATGCATCAAATACTCAAGGTCCCCGACAAATGTGGTCATCTTTGTCAGGATCCATGAACAGGTGGCACCACCACAGACAAAAGTAGGTCACAGAGGGTACCCTCCTTTGACAAACTTCTTATTCAGATCGGGTGCATGCAGCGACAAACCGACTGCATAGGAATGAGATAGAGGCATATGGGAAGAAGTGTTGATATTTTTGGTTCCATTCCGAAATCAAATTTTTGACGTTTTTTCATTTTTATTTTGGACTTTGTTATTTTAATGCATTAAAGAGTTATTATTTTCTTTTAGTAAACATTGATGCATTCATTCGGTTTCATTTAATCATTTCTATGGTAAGGAATGCTGGTGTGAAGGAATTTTTTCAATATCTCGATTTTTGAATTTTTTAAGACTTCCAAGAAAAGGGGGGGCTTGATCTACAGAACAACTTGAAGGATTGTGATAAAACTGGGTAGGATGCAAGTACTCATAGTCCTTTTCAAAGGTTTTGTTTTTTGTGCGGATCATACAAATTGGTTAACAGATAATGCCACCATGTCTAAAAGTAGGTCTCACAATGGTACATATACCACTTGGTAATTGAAATATGGAGAGTAGCGGTTCAAATCCAGCTGTGGTCAAAAAAATTTTTTTTTTTTTTTTACACATCTAAATAAGTTTTTAGATGTTTCTCAACACTCAACATATGAAATTAGGAATTTTACGTTTAAGACTTCCAAAAAAAAAAGGGGGGGTTGGCCATTTTTCACATTTTCAACTTTTTCTACAAAATTGTTTGAAAGATTTTAATAAATCTTGGTAGAAATAAGTCACTTATGATCCTCTTCAAATTCTGTTTTTTCGTCCAGACCTCTTTACAGGTGGCGCCACCATAGTCAAAAGTAGGTCACAAAAGAGTTCCCTCGTTTAACAATATTCTTTTTCATACGGGCTGTATACAGAGACAAACAGAATGCATAGAAATGATCTAGAGGGATGAGTGAAGATGTATTGTCATTTTGGTTCCCTTCCAAAATCAAATTTTAGAATTTTTTTCGACATTTCTTTGGACTTGGTGATTCAATGCAGAAAAAAGTGTCATATTTCCTAGTTAATTGATAATGATGATTTCTTATGGACTATTGTGATCATAATTATGGTAAGGATTGTTACTTTGAAAGAATTTTGTCAATATCTCAATATTTGGTTTTTTTATGAATTTTTTAAGACTTCCAAATGAGGGTGTATAGGAACAATTCAATCACATTTTTCACTTCTGCTGTTATACCACATGAAAGATTTTAATGAAACATGGAATACATGAAGTACTAAAAGTCCTCTATCAATTTGGTAAATTTCATCCAAATTGGTTAACAGATAATGCCACCATGTCTAAAAAGCAGTTCTCACAATAGTACATATACCACTTGGTAATTGAAATATGGAGAGTAGCGGTTCAAATCCAGCTGTGGTCAAAATTTTTTTTCATTTCTTTACACATCTAAATAAGTTTTTAGATGTTTCTCAACACTCAACATATGAAATTAGGCAATTTTAAGTTAGATCTGGACAATATTTGAAACAATTGTTGTTCATGACCCAGACTTGAAATCAGTCAACAAAAGGCCCCACCTAAAGAAAATGACTAACTTGTTGCCCTGAATGACTTCTTGCAGAGACAAAGGAAATGCTTAATATCAAAATCACCTGAATGGATGTGCAAAAAAGTGTTGTTTTTTATTCTAGCCTGAAATAAAATTTGACATATTTTCAACATCTGTGTTGACTTAGTCACATTAATGCAAAAATAAATGAATTCTTCCTTCATGCATGACTGATAATATAGGTACTCAGGTGAGCGATATAGGCCCACTTGGGCCTCTTGTTATAATTGTACCAATTGTTTTGACATTACTCAAGAGAAAATTATCCAAGTACAAGGACTTGAATATTTTGTGTACTGTAAAATGACTATCTGCCCAATATAAATTTAAGTGTAGAAGCATTACAGTGTGGTTTTTTGGATTTTTTTTTGGGGGGGGGGGTGGTTAGAATTTTCATTCTTGACATTTTATTCAAAACAAAAACTTTTGGTTGATTGATTGATTTTTGTTTAATGTCACACCACGAATATTTCACGTATATGGTGACGGCATCTGCCTGATGCGGGGCATACCAATTTCGACTTTTGCAACCGACCCACCTGAAGCAGTGAGGGATCTTTAACGTGCCATGCATACCAAAGCATGGGGCCTCTGTTTTTACTGTCTCATTCGAAAGACAGGACACCGGCATGACCAGAGTGGGACTCGAACCCCAGTCTCCCGATCAGTAGGTGAGCCTGATACCACTAGGCCATGCCGGCTTAAAAACTTTTTGAGTGCGGTTATATTTTCATTTGTAAGAATGAAGAATCATTGTAATTTTGTTTTTGAACATTGGGAAACAGGGCTTTGTTACTTTACATCTGTATTTTGTATTTTTTGTATGACAAGGAGGCAGTAGTAACAGAGCTGAAGAGTAGAAATAAGATGATTAAGGAAAAGAAACTACTGGGTAAAGACGAGGTATACCATGGAGCACTGGAAGATATATTGCTAGGTATGTATTTAATTAAGGAGTATTAAGGCTTTAGGGAATGCAAGATAGATAGATAGATATATATATTGTTGTTTTACGTCGCGCTGGGAATATTTCACCCATATGGCGATGGTGGGAATGCAAGAACTCTAAGATGTGTAAGGACTTAAGGAAGTGTATGGATGATAGTGTATGGCCTAAAGAGAGTATATGGGTGGTAGAGATTGTAGAAATTTTGGGGAGTAAATGAGGGAATATAAGGATTCTAGGGAGTGTAAGGATTTTGGAGAGAGTATGGGAATGTTACAATTCTGTGAAGTCTGTATATGGACTGTAGGGAGTTTTAGACCTTTAGAGAGTTAACAGTTTTAGAGAGCTTACAAGAAGTTATGAGATTTTGGCAACAGCTCATTTTAGTTTCAGTAGATCCTTCAAAGTCATCCATAGGGAAGTCTAATATAAGTAACAAAACACAAACACTCAGTTACACAAATTTTCAGCCACCTTGCATCTATCAACTTTGTTACAAAGCTACATGTATGTGAAATCCATGTTGAATCATAAGAAAAGCAAGAAAAACATTAGCTCTACGCATTCATGCATTTGTTCATATTTATACTCTTGGCATTCTAAAGACAAAAGACATAAGTATACATTTGTGTATAAGAATTTCCTTGTGGGGGGGGGGGGGACTTAAGGTGTGTCTGTTTGTTTGTTTTTGCATCATGATCTTGTATGGGAGGTATTAAATGAACAATATTGAATCAATGTTTTTATTTTTTTTTACTTATTTTTTTTTTGAGGAAAGCAATTTTTATTGGATGATACATTTTTAGAAATAACTTAATTATTTTTAATATCTAGCTGTTGAATAGGGACTTTTATCCAGATTTTGTTTGAGTGACAAATCACAAAGATTCGATATTTTGAAGAACCTGCTGTTTCATTCTTTATTGAAGACACCTGTTCCTTTGGAAAAAAACGTCTTATGGTCTAGCAGTATTTATAAGTTGTTCAAACTCGTTGTGTATAAGATTTAAGCAGACCTGTGCTTTTTTTTTTCACAGATTTGAAAAATGAACCATACAGGAGAGCAGATGGAGTAAGGCGGAGTCAGAGGCGACGGACAGAAAACATGGTGCAGGCGCCAATGTTAGATAGCTATGACGAAGCCTTCTAAGACTCTGCTACGTAGAAATTGAGACGATTGATGGAGAAAATGACACTTTGAGACACATTTCTTCAGCTTCATTCTCCAGGGATTTGTATCGTAAAGCAAGGCTGTCTTAACACTACAAAATGAATTGTAAACCGAGACTGTCTAGCTACTACAGAACAAGGCTTTCTGATTTCCATGGAAAAAAAACTTCATAGAACACGTCTCTTCGATCATTGTCGAGGAATTTTTATGAAATCTTCTGTCGCTTTGTGATGACCGTTACACAATAGAGTCTTTGCATATAACATAAAGAAATGTGAGAACGCAGATAGAGCACAAATCATGATGGTGCCCCAAGAAATGTCAAAAAGACCTAAAAAAAAATGACGGGTGGACATGGCCAGAAGATGTAGATGGAGAGAGAATAATCATACATAAAATCTCATAGCATGGACTACCATTTTCTTGAGGAATTTATTTCCTCGCCATTTTTATATCAAACTCATCGACTTCTACAACATCAGTGCCTACATAGAATTATTGCTGTATATCTTGAATCAAAATCTGTTATGTATATTTAGCAAGTGAATGTAAAGACACATGCTGGTTTCATGAGAATATACATGTAGATCACATGTTTATTAACCGTTTAATTTTGGCTTATTCTGAAATTTTCTTTCTTTTGATGGTGATTTTTAATATGGTGAGAATTGAAAAAAGGACCCGATGATTTTTTTTTTCATGATTGTTATTACAACTGGATTTTCTACATCCCCATACCTCCAGCCCCTACCCAATCAGTTTTGTTACATTTCGCCATAAAGATTTCATTGCTGATATTAGTTCATTTGTATCATACCTTGTTCATATATTTCAGTGTTCTGTTTGATCAGCAGGGTTCATTTGTTCATTACACTGTCATCACAATTTCCATTGTCAATTCTTATTCAGTGTATGGAGATGTGTCTAATAGTATGTTGATATTGTTTAATTAGGTGTGCAAGGTCAACTTTGTCGTGACCATTTCATCAAGTTCAAATCTCATTCAATGAGAAAAAAGAAAAAAACATTGATGAAATATTTCCAACCCCTCATATAATCATCAATTCGACAGATGCTGAGTAGAATCGGACATCTATACCATAGTCATTTCATTGTTCATTTTCTTTGTAACAGCCTAAGACTTATTTGCCATAAAACATATACATTATGATATGTATTGTATAGAGCATTTAGTTCCCATCATTTTGCTTTTAAGTGACAAAACCTATGCTGGTCCAGTAACAGTTTCCGGACGATTTTTTTAGGTGTTCGGCAAACAACTTTTGTTACAGTGGTCCACAATGCGTGAAGTTTGATACAGTACTGCATATGCGACCCTTTATACATTGTCAATGTAAAACTTATGACCAAAATCATGCATTCACCAAAAGTTTGAGGAATTTTTGGACAAGTGTTTTCATTCCTTTTTTGCAATTTTATTAAAATAGTTCCTGGAGGCACTGCTCTATTAACATTATTAGTGGATAAGAAAAATTTGAAATTTTGCAAAGTCAGAGGTCAATCTCTTATAAATATACTAATCAAAAATAAGTGACCTAATTCTGACTTAGACACAGATTTTAGGCCCTTTGATCAAGATCTCCCACCCCCACGCATGGATATTGAAAGTATGGCAGAATGTGTTGAATGAAAAAGTTCCGAGACATTAATGAAAATTTTGACCAAAAAAGTATCAAATTGTCCATTAGAATTTATTTAATATATAACAAAGTTTGTTGAACCCAGCAAAGCAACTGGGAATAGTTACTGTCTGGAAACTGTAACAGTACCAATAGAGTAAATTCTCTTCTTACTACACTTAGTACCACAAAATCAAAAGCCTTAGAAAACGTTATATTCAACAACATGGACAGAAATTTGGGAATGGGTGGTGCTTAAAATATTAAGAAAATTTTTAGTAGTGACAAGCAGAAGTTTTATGTAAGAAACTTGTTTACATCTGAAGGTCAGTTTGAACATAGGAATAAATCTCCTAGTGCTAATACCTTTCCATTGTCAACTTTTGTAATTTGTAAATTACTGGAAGCATAAGCTTTTTTTTGTTCACAATATGAAAATAAAATTTTTTTTCACATCATGAAGCCAGAACATGCATTATGCATATTTCAGTTAATGTAAATATGGTTAGGAATGTGAAAAAATTCAGTTTTTATAAAATTTCATGTATCGCAGTATATATTTGAAAAATTTCTACTCTCAGATTGTACATTTAATCGTAAGTTGTATGTATGTTACAAGCAATTAACAAAACGTTGATTTAAAAAAAACCTTAAATGCATAATGAACAAAGGCAGTATCTATGTTCTTCCAAGTCGTATTTAGTTTTAACCTTGCTAGTGCTAAGTTTCATATTTCTATTATTTTGTATTTGCTGTACAGAGTTATCTGTCCCTGTTGAAATGAATATTGTCTTATTCCAATGGGAAAAGATTTATTGAAATGTACCATTATAGATGTCATGAACTGCTGATGTATATACACATCATTCTGTCACCAATAGCAATATGAATGCATTCTGATATTCAAAATGTAATAACATTCATATAGAATGTAATAACATTCATATAGAATGTAATAACCTCAAATCTTATTTCAATTTTGTTGTAACACAGCGGTTCTCTTATATTTTTGTGGGTATGGTTGCAACCAAAGTTTTAAACAACCACAGAAATTGTTCATTTTAATTAATACCTACAGGCTTTTAATGTAGTTTTTTTTTTGTGCACTAGGAAAATGGGAAAATTGCAAATACTTACAGGCTTATCTAATATTACAAAATATTAAAAAAGGGAGGAAAATTTTGTATTTTCAGTTTTCATGAAATTTGAATAGGCAGTTTTAAACAATGACTTACGCTAAATTTGAATTTCTGCCAAGGTTTGTTATATAGCTATGAATTTATGGAAAATCTTTTTGGCAAGAGAGATAACTTTTAAAATTTAACCAATGAAGAAACTGCTAAAATTTCATTTTGATAATAATTCTCATTATAGAACATTTCCTAGAAAACCTGTACTGTGTGCTTCCTTTTTTCTGTCATAAATATTTATCCTATCCAAACTTTGTTACTCAATTGGTTTTCCTTAAGTATTGGAATAGTATATGTAAGTTTGTAGAGAAGAGGGTTCCTTTGTATATGATATAATTATGTCTTTGAATAATTCCATGTCATATCAGCCTATTTGCTATGTTGAGCATATATGATTTAGTCATTTCCTTTTTTTAAGCACTTTTTTGAACTAACAAAGGAGGAATAATAGATTTAAAAATCCAAAGTGAAGACATGAATGTACAGTATTTTTTTTTTGTGACATCAAAAACAGTTTTGTAAATGACAAAAAGAGTATCTTTTTTGAGATTTATGTTACGAAATTTAGGACCAGAATTCAGTATCTTGGACATTGGAGTTTGAAGTTACGCGTAAATCACTTTTCTGATAAACATTGTTTGATTCCAGAATTTAAAATATTAATAAGTCTACAAAAATGAATTTGATTTTTCTTTTGATTCCAGAATATAAAATACAGATAGTCTACATACAAAGATTTGATTTTTCTCGTATTGAAAAGAGAATACCAATTCTAAAATAATGCCAGAGCAAATGAATACCTCCTTTATGGCTGGTTGGCTGACTGGATACTTTCATTGCTTAAACAATTTTTCAGTCGTTGCAAGTGAAGAGATGGTACACAACCACTTAGACATCATTCCATACTCTGGAAATCAAACCCAGTTTGCCAGCGTCATAAATTGAGATCTTAACTACAAGTCTGCCCCTCCTTTATGCTAAATTAGGACAGAACTGGAATAAGTTTCTCTAGGAAAATTAGCGCTAATTTTTTTATGCAGCCTTGTGCCAAATAGTGATTCAATAGATTTTTCTTGTCGTCCAAGATGTTTCATTGTCTGTTTGTTTATGCTTGCCAGGTGTTGATTTTTGTATTCAGTGTGCTTCGTTTCCTATAATGTCCGTATTCCCCTGTGCATGTAGTGCAGGAATTTTTATTTAATTTCGGAGTTTGTGTTTAGTAGCACTTTGACACACTGTAATACATGGCAGACAGGGAAAAATGATTTGCATACCTTCTCAACCAGGAATGCTTTCATTAAAGTATTTAAAAATCTTTATTAAACCTTTTCAACACACTGCCAATGGAGAATAGAGCTATAAAAACTGAAAGCTATCCATCTTTATCCGTGCAGCATACTCATGTACTGCAACAAGTATGCCTGTAATGCATGGGTTATTTTGAAATTTTTCAATAGATAAGAATGTTTTGCTGAGAACACTTTCTGATTCTGCAGTCTTTTTATCAAACTCATGAAAATTGTCTTAGGTAATCTCAATTTATTGGTGCAATCTACAACACAAACCTACCAACATATGGTTTTTTGTTACTTCTTTATAAAGTATATGTATTGCATTTGATTCAAGACATATGTACATGTATCTGAAGATCTCGCCATTGTTCAGACGAATTTTCATTTGCTTGTCGTCAGATTTTATGAATAAACAAAAGAGCATTTTATCGTGCACAATCATTATTCTTCCATTGGGCTTCCAGAATATTGTCATCAGAATCACACTAGACATAGTTATAATTGTTTTGTCATAATAGATAGAGCAGATTCTGAAGTCAGTCTATATTTAAAAAGTATTTGAAACAATCTCGGCATCCCTTTACTTTTCATGCTGCTTTTTAAGAGGCACATGTATTTTTATACCAGTGGATTGTTTTTGGTCACTTTTTCTGTTACCAACTTTAAGCTTTGCTATAACCTTTGATTTAGTAACGAGTGATTAAGATTTTATATTTTTCACGCATGCTTCAACTAGTAAGGTCCATTCGTACCATGACAAGACTGGAGTTACCCATACTAAGTGGCTAAGTGACAACATTTTGCATCATGTAATAAGAAAAAAAATTTTGCAGTTTCATCTTGTTAAAGGGCAAGTTCTTTCAGAATGTATCCTTGCTTAATGTATCAATGGGTAAAAAGTCTTATTATCGATCTTTACTTGTAAACAATTTTCACATTATAGCATTAATCATTCACACATCTTCTCCAGATCCAGGATGGATTTTCCTGTCTTTACTCTAGTTTTACGAGTATTACTGCAATGTCCTTTGACTGCGGATAGATTGTTCCTGCAGTCTGCATTTTTTGGTTCCGATATCATTAATACTGGATCCTTCAACACTTATTGGTACTGCCTTTACTTGTATTGGATCCTTCAGCATTTGCTGGTACTTTACTGCCTTTACTTGTGTCAGTAGATGTGTTTTTCTTTTTTTTTTTTTTTCGTTTTTGTGTTGAAGAATTTTATTTAATTTGTATGTTTTGTCTTAAGTATATGTATGTCTTATGTAAAATCATACTATTTACAATGTAAACATGAAAAATAAATCATGTCAACTTTACTATCCTTTGTATTGTATGTAGAAAAATTCAACTCCTGCAAGGAGTTAGATATTGTATGGAACTTCATACTTCTTGCTTAACCCTATGTTCATTGTCACAGACCTAGGATATACTCTGATTAATTATTGTTTTACGTCACTTCATGGCAGGAATCGAACCTGGGACCTCTCAGTCAAAAGCAGAGCACCTCAATCTAATTAAAATGCAGATCTTGTTCTTTCGTTGGAGAAACGTTTCTCCAACAAGAGAATAATATCTGCATTTTAATTAGATTGCAGAGCACCTCATCCCCTGGGCCACACTGGCTTGGATATACTCAGATAAACTTACTGCATAGTTTAGTTTTACGAACTGTTATGATGATAAATCTGAAGCTGAGTAGGATGGTAGGATTGGTGGATGTTTCACGTCGATTTCAACAATTGTTTGGTCACATCGCGGCACGGAAGCAGGAGGTAACCAACCTCTAGTACAAAGTGGCACAATCCGAGAATTGACCTAGATCGTCTGCCCCATAAGCCAAGCATTTGACCACAAATCCCTGCTCCGTAAGTGGTAGGACTGGCAAAAATTTATAAAAAGGATGATTATTGTTTAGGGCAACTGTAATACAATCTATACATGACAGAAAATCTGACCGAATGGTCATCTTGACCATTTACCACACAGATGGAATGCTAATTGTTGTTAGTATATGATTTGCATCTCTTACTGATAGACAGTCATTAAATAACAATGTGGACACCTAGTGCATTTTAATTATAATCCATGCTTTAAATAGGCTGATGCAGCATCCATCATTTTCTTTGTTTCGTGACTTTGAAGCAATAGATAATCATCCTTTTGAACATGGTAGCAGATTGTGGTAATCAGACCCTATCACTTACACAAACTAACCACACCACTTGAGCTACCACACTTGTTTACACCAACTTGGTTCCTACGAGATACGAATGTGACCGAGAGGTCCTGGATTCGACTCCCACCATGGATGCTCCAGTGTCCTGTCTTTCGAATAAGACAAGAAAACCAAGGTCCCATTTAATGGATAGCCAGTACATAAATGATCCCTCACTGCTCTAGGAAGGTCCATTGTAAAGGTGTAAATTTCATTGCAATGCATTGCACATGTCTGTGTTCACTAAAGCGTAACATCAAGATCAAGGTCATCAAATTTTGGATCAGTCAGGAAGAACTCCTCCATGTCTACAAACTTACATAGTTTGAAGTTGGTATCATTAATGGTATGCAAAAAATCGAAGTAAACCCAAATTGTTGATGCACGACATACAGACTTTGCCAATTTATAAACTGGACTTGCTCTGCAATCTGGTCGATAATTAGTAAATAAACCAGGAAAGAAATTTTAGCAATATTTTTTAATCTTTATAAAATATTTCATGTTCCTACATGCACTATGAGACTAGACTTACTGTTAGGATCACCAAGTTCATGCTCCCAAAAAATCACGATCACTTGAAACTCTCTGGAGACATTGTCATTAGAATGCTTCTAGATAATCTGAACAAATTAATCGCAACTAAAATGACACTGCTTGAAACAGTGATGGAATTACATGTAAATAATTCTAGTCAAAATTCATTTAGAGAGGGCCTTTCCCTTACAGGGAAAAATTAAATGCATATAAAATTCAAATTAGAAAATTTTTTCATGAAGGCATTGACCATTTTGAAATTTTCATAATTTAATTACCAAATATGAAATATATCCCTCACAATTTCTCAATGATAAAGCATTTTGAAAATTATTTCCCAAGAGTTATTATCCTTGGCTGTTAATTTTATTTTTTACATTTGTCACAGCACTCTCATATTTTAAATCAATTCTGTCAAAAGTAGTATCATGACTTGAGAGGAAATGAATTTGATAGATAGCTGTGTATTAGGATCTTGATGATGACGTAAAAAACAAAAACCAACACCAAAACCCCAAAAACCAAGGAATATTTAAATAAATGTGATTTTTTGGTGCATAAAGGTTTGGTGGTATAGACTGTAACTGTTATATCAATAATGTAATTAGTACAGTATATAATTATTGAGAGGTAGACTGGCCTCCATCTTACATGTACAGCAAATCCATGTAATGACAATAAAACTTGATAAATTATGTCTTATAATGATAATGTCACTCATCAAGGTTCTGCTATGCCAAAACGCATCATTCAATTTTTTTTAATAATAGGGGGGTGATCAGATGTTCAATACTGATTCACCGCTACATTAAAACCATGTCTAGAACAATCTGACACCCCCATTATGATAATCCTCAAAACCCATGCTCTTGTTTAATCCCAACTTTATCCCTGTAGTACTAACTACTATAATTTAAGGTCATATTAGTTGATAGAGTTCTGAACAATAGGTCACCTAAGAAGTTAGTTAATACACAGACATTACAAAATGAAGAACATGTGTCTATATTTCACAGCAATACAAGAATGTATCACACTTCCCGATATGTTCTAATTTTGAATTTCTTAAGTATTAATTAAAGGTTTTAGGACTGAGAATGGTGTACCCCCCCCCCTCCAATTTTCATTTATTCTGTCATTTTTCTTGCATAGCATGCTCTTAGTATTGGACTCAAAAACAGACATTTTTGCATATTTTTGTACACATAAGTCAGACTACAAAAGACTACTGATGGACACATGATAAAATAATATATCTATATAGGTCATAAATAGGACTGGATACCATAAACAATAAAAAACATTACTATACAAGACTGATACCATTTAAATGATACAATGAATTAGCAATAAATCGTTAGAAAACCAAGGTGTTTAAAGTAATAAAACAATTTCACACCAGCAAACTTTTTTTGCCACACTCTAAGTGATAGCTTTAGGGTTGAAGTGTAAGGAAATTCTTTCTTCGATGCCAGAAAAAAAAACTGCAAATCACTTATATTTTATGCGATTTATTTCCACAAGGATCTCATCTCTTCAATATTCACAAGACATAATATTTATTGGAAGACATTCATTTTCACAGTGAAGTCAATCGCAGCTTCATATTCACCAGGACTTGACTTCTGTATGGAGTCATGCTTCCAAATTTATGGGAAAAATCCAAGTCTTTGAGAATAAAATGGGATTTACGGTATTTAAAAGTATGGTTAACAGTAGCGGTATAAATTTTTAAAACATTTATGGACTAATAATTTCAGAAATGGTATAAATGCTGTGCAATGGAGTTCAGCGATAGCAATACAGAAATACACACATCATGGTTCCTTCCACTCTTAGTAAAAGTATATAATCAATATGTCATAACATGCCTCTAAGGTAAGACAGTAAACTTTACAATAGCTACAATTCATAAAAATTCTATACACCTATATTTAGACACATATAAACGAACAAAGTATTGTGATTCACTGCTCTGTTCATTTGAGATCCTCAAGTTTTAAAAACTACATGCACACTGAAATATATTCAAATTAAAAAATTATTTCTGGTCTTTTTCTCATTTTTTTTCATAACAGATATGCATGAACATCACCAAGTCAATATTTCAAGAAACAAGTTATTTTGAGTCTTAAAACACATGAATATACATTCAGAATAAAAAAAATCACCTTCTCTCAAAAATTTATTTATTTAAACTAAATAACATTAATAAGGGAAGATTTTCTTAAGAGATATACTAGTTTTTCAACTCGCATATAAAAACATGAAATTTCCCATGATTTCATGACAATGAAACTCATTTTGTACCGAATGCACAAGAATACAGTGAAAACTGTTAAAAGCATACAATAAACACAGACAAATACCTTAAACTTACACTTAAACTTGTCATCTTCACGTCAAGATAAATTAATCTGTATATTTACAATAAAAAAAAAAATACATTAATGTAAAATGTCTTTTTGATAAATACATGTAAATGCAAAAAGGAACACATTCTGTCTTCCTGAAAAAATATCATAAAATATTGTCCCTTTTTCTGAATAGTCTTCCACTCTGTGTTCCTCTCTAATTTTCGCAGCTTTAGCACGACATTAAGAAAACTTGTCTGGAAAAAAAAAGGCATCATTAAATGTAAATTTTATTAATGGTTTAAAAACGCATTTAAGGTAGAACATTCCATCCCCATCTCAATAAATGTCTTCCGTTTGATTTCTGTTTTATGTCACAAGATCACTCCACTTAGATGGCTACAGCATTGTGCAGCGGACCTAACCAAAGCAGAGACGGATATTTAACATGCTACGTCTGTCTTGATGCAGAACCTCTGTTTATACTTTCATCCGAAAGACAGGACACTAATGAGCCATCAGTGGTATTCGAAACCCGTGATATAAGCCGAACACTCTTCCGACAGGGCTCCATCCCAATACAATATACAAGAAATAATGTCTATTAGTCCCACAGTGAAAAGAGCTCGACATACATGCATGAGTCTTGGTAATTACGTTAGAAAAATACATATAAAATTTTCTGGACGCAAGGGTTCGGTGGTTCAGACAATAAGAGGAATCCGTTTAGTATACTTTTCTATAGCATTTATTGGAATGTATCAATTACACCACTTTTAATCAACTTTAAAAACTTCAGCGTGTGACCTAAGCCAATTTGACCTTTGAGGTCCTAGCAGTGACTGAACATTGCTACATAAAACCAAAACTTGAGAGAAATAAATTGCTGTGGATGCCTGCATAATGCAAATGTGTACAAACCTACTGCAGTTACGCTATAAGCTTCTGGGGACTCTCACAATATGTCGCCTCTTCTCATTTTTCTGCAAAGCAAGAAAATACATGTTACGCCTAAATAAAAAAACAATTGTGTTTCCTATAACCCGACCGACCCTGTTTTTTCCAAGAAAAATATGGGGATCGACATGACAAAAAAATTGAGATTGTATTTCACAAACAACAAAGGCTTCAAACTTGCAGCAACCAACTGTGCTGGCTGTAATATGTAGTAAACCAGGATAACGGACAATATTAGACAGACATTCCAGCCTGTACAACCTATCTGAGTAGTAAGCAAAAAAAAAAAGAAAAAAAAAAAAAAAAAAAAACCCCGACCTACCGACCCTTAAATTTTCAGCCAAGTTATAGGAAACACATATATTTTTTTTGGGCCTTAGGTATTTGTTATCAATTTGTTCATTATGGCTATTCCAGGTCATATACGACCCCACAGTGTATGTTAGGGATGTCATGCTTTTGCAAGTCTTCACAAGCAAAGGTATTCCAATCCACTACTCCACTCTACTAGCAGAGTGTTCAGCAATAGGCTACTAGTAAAGTGTACATTATTTGTTCGGAAACCCTTAAGTAGCATAGATGGTTTTTGCCTCGCTTTCCATAAATTTTTTAGTTATATCCTAACATGGAATCAGTTGATAATCAATTTCTTGTAATGCAGTCACAATCCTGGAATTAAACATGAACTGCCAGTATCAAAAGACAAGTGCTTCACAAAGTTCTACATTAAATCTGCTCCTTTTACAGGTGTAATCTGGAGACCTGGAATGCCTGCACTATAAGCCAAGGGCTTTACCATTTCATAAGTCTGCCCTTATTGACTCTTTTCCTTAAACAGAGTTACTTCCCATTTGGGATGGTATCTGACGTGAAACATTTATGACGTTATCAATTTCTAGTGAAAATGTCATTTGTGGACTATTGTTTACCGAGTTTTATATCAGTTTCCATAGAATTTGATGACGTCATAATTATTTTATGTTAAATTTCGTCCCAAATGGGAAGTAATTTTGTTTAACGAAAAGACCTAATATCTATATATACATAAGAACTAATGAAGGTACTCACTTATTGAGGGGCTTCTCTTTATAGCTTATTTGTGAGGCGACTTTGCGACATGATCGCTTGGCTGACGGTTCCAGCGATGATCTGTAAGAAACAATGATACAATAACGATATGATATATATGTACAGACCTTTGTATAAAGTTCACCTCCATATAAACGTCAGTTTTCATCTTCATACATTACTGTCCGCGCCACTGACTTTGTAAACCGAAAAATCTGGATTTTCACTTATTTGTCTTTAAAATAGTTTTACAAAATTAATATCAATCGACAGATCTTGTTTAGTCGTAACTTTTGGTGTATGTTATATGTTTCTACAAAGAAGCATTCGTATTTTATAGGGAAAAATCATTTTAGATAGGCCGTTTTCTATGTTAATTTTGACGTGACGTCGCCGATGTTGAACATTGAGTCTATGGGAATCTTGGCGACATCACGTCAAATTTTAACATGGAAATCGCCCTATCTAAAATTGATTTTTTTCTATAAAATATGAACGCTTCTTCATACAAACATATAGCATACACCAAAAGTTACGACTAAACAAGATCTATCGAATGGTTTTGCCTTTTTGAAATTATTCTGAAGATGAATAACTAAAAATCCAGATTTTCCAGTTTCCAGAGGTAGTGGCACGGACAGTAAGTGACCTTTATGCACCAAGGTATGACAGTTATTTGATATAATCCTGAGTTTATACAACACAAATGCCCAATAAATTTCAAAAAGTAACAATTGACCTCAATAGGGCAAAATTATAGAAAGTAGGTCAGACAGATGACATAGGTGAATGAATGATGAAAATGTTTCAAATTCATATTGTCCTTAGACCTTTTTACCAGGGAGGTACATGAACTGCATAGTCAGGCATTACTTTTAATAACTATTAATACCTCTGTGTTTACTGAAGTGTGAAATCGAGGTAAGATCACCAAATTTTGTCTCAGTCCAGAAGAACTTCTAATGTCTACAAACTCACCAAGGATGACCTAGGTATCACCAAGGATGACCTAAGTATCACCTAGGATGACCTAAATATCACCTACGATGACCTAAATATCACCAAGGATTACCTAAGTATCACCTAGGATGACCCAAGTATCACCAAGGATGACCTAAGTATCACCAAGGATGACCCAAGTATCACCAAGGATGACCCAAGTATCACCATGGATGACCTAAGTATCACCAAGGATGACCCAAGTATTACCAAGGATGACCCAAGTATCACCAAGGATGACCCAGGTATCACCAAGGAACACCTAAGTATCACCTAGGATGACCCAAGTATCACCTAGGATGACCTAAGCATCACCAAGGATGACTTAAGTATCATCAGTGGCATGGTAGTGATCAAGCTTAACACAAACTGTCGACACAGGAGGGACCAGTGTACAGATGGAGATTGTTGTTTCATACACTGAATTCAATTAAATTATTTTTTACAAAAATAAATGTTTAATGTGACAGCATATTTTGGCACAGATCGTAAGGCCTTACTGCTGTGGGTAAGTCTGCTGTGCAGGATAAGTCGTTCCATTAGTCAAAATTTTAAGACCATACTCAAGGCAGACAGGCATAAAAGTTTTGATTAAGAGTGTAATGATATACTGTTATATGATATGTATCATGATTTGTATCGTATCGTGAAAAACTGTATCATTACAGTATATCTCTAATCCTGATATACATGTACACAGTGATAGCAGATAAACTTGTAAATGATATGCTTAACAGTTAACAAATAAAACCTCCTACATATCATTTATAAAGTTCTGAATACAACAACATATACTACTGACCTGTTGTGCTCGACAGAAGGTGTGATGTTACCCATTATCGTGTTGCCTACGTCGCCCAAGACGTGCTGTTCGGTCTGTAAATCGAGGGACCTCGTGGACGGGACTCCTCCCACCAACAAATTCATCCTGTCATTGATCAACTTCAACTTGTCCATTAAGCTCGTCTACAAAAGCATCGTTAGAGATAATCTTATACTGTGCAACACTCTTGTACATACTAATACATGCATAAGGTTTTTAAAAACAAAATATAGCACATTATACTACATCATACCCTTTGTACAATGAAATTCAGAAGACCAACTAAATTAATTCAAGCTGTTTCCAAGACCATATGTAGTAATAACTAGGGTTTTCAGTAAGAATTATTTGAGGAAGTGAATTAGAAATTTAAGGCATATCATTCTGAGTGGCATGTGCACAAATGTGAGTAGAAAATCTGAGGTCAGAGGGATCGAATCAGGGATTTCTGTCGTTTTAAGTGGTGGTATTTCGCCAGTGCTGGCTCTTATTGAAATCCTTGAATTACCCATCAGAAACAACTACCTTTCTCTGTTCCTTACTATTAAATGTCTATCAGAAGCAACCTGTGTTAAGAGACATCTGTGTCATGTGACCACTTTCCCACCTTTGCTTTGGTGGTCATTTAGAACAGGTCTGACTGAACAGTAAAACCCTGTTCTAAGTGTCAATCAAAGGGAAAATCAATTTGGTAGGTCGATGGGAATTTTACATTGCTTTCAGCAACTTTTTAGTTACCCCATGACACAAAATCAGAAGTTCACCGACCTCTTAAACATACTTCTGCAATCTGGGAATGAAACCCAGATTGTCTATACTGTATCCTAAGTACAGGTAGCTTTTTAAGAGGAGTTGTGTTCATAAAGACAATTACTAGTACATGTATGAACAAGCTGTGTTTGTGATACATAAATGCCCCCTCCCCCCCGGCAATAAAGTCTAAAATCTAAAAAGTTATTTTTAGTGTGAAGTTCATTATGAAGGTCAAAAGGTCATCGACATTGGTGTCTTGGTGTCGTCATTTGAAAGGGGTTCATTAGTTGAAAATGCATGTGAAATATGAAGTTTCTATCCCTCACGGTTGAAAAGTTATGGCCAAGGTTAAAGTTGACAACAAACAGACAGACAGGACAAATACCATATGCCCCCCGTTCTATCAATCCGTGGGCATAAAAAAGAAAAGTGGTCATTAAAGACAGGTTATTATCTCATACAGGTGGTCTTTAAAGCAGGTTTGACGGTAGTTAGAACAAAAATGCCATACCAATTAATTATCTACTTGACGCTTTAGACCGATTTTTTCTACAACATAACAACTGAAGTCCTTATTCCCCATACAATTTGCCTTTTCAATTGCTAGTTAGTATAAATAAAAAAAGACATACCTTTCCTTTGCCTGTATCCTCCACATCATTCTCTTTTTCTATCTCAATGCTGTCCTTGTCTTCCTTCTTTGACTTTGCACTGGATTTTTTCGTTTTAGTCCTAGCAGGAGAGATTTCTGAAGATGTCTTCACTTTTGGAGTTTCAGAGATTTTATCATTCTTCAATTTCCTCTTTTTCACAGACTTTGTGGTCACAGCAGGTATATCTTTCGAAGAATTATCTACAGCATTAAGTTTCTTTTTCAAGGAATCTTCCTCCTTTCCTTTCTCAAAGTCAGACATTGTTCTTTTAACCTTATACATGTGATCGAAGTCAGAAAACGTCAATTCCTCATCATCGACATGGGGTGGTTCTAAAGCTTTGACTCTATTACTTATAAAAGTCAAACGATTGTTTATCTCCGCAGTTCCATTTTCATCTTTATTCTCATTTTCCTTTTGAACCTTCCTTGAAGATATCAAATCTGTGTCATTTTTGGTAGAATTAAGAGGTTTTGATACCTCTGTTGGTTTCAAAAACTCTGATCCTTGAACCTTACCCGAAGAATCATCCAAATTTTCAGGAGAGTTCGTAACCATTTCACCCTCATTATTTTGTGCAATTTCAGAGTTTTTGCTTGACGCAGATTTTCTGGACGATGATTTTCTTGTCAACCCTTTTCTATAAGAGGATTTTCTAGAAGATTTTTCCTCCTGTTTCTCTTCATTTTCGTTGTTAGATGAGAATGATACGTCGACAGGGCTTTCATTTTCCAGATTACAACTTTCATCAGAAATGGACACAAGAACATTTTCTGTTTGTTCTTTGTCATTTTTCTTTTCATCTTCTACTACTTGCTCTCTCGTATCCACACTTCTCGTTTTAATGTCTGCATCTTCATTACGAGATTCTTCGTCATGACTCACAATTCTACTTCTTGACCTTCCTCTGCTCACCATTGTTGCTTTCACATCAACTTCACATGCTTTACCTTTGTCTGTTCCATCTCTTCTTGACCTTGACCGACCTCGTGATTTAGCTCTGACTCGTATACACTCAGGACTTTCATTTTTCTTCGCATAATCATCAATATCCTCATCAACATTAACATCACCTGGAACTTCAGTTTTTCTTGTAAGTGACCTTACCCTTGACTTACTTCGAGTTAAGCGCTCACGATTTTCTTCTTTATTTCCTTCTTCTGTCTCTACCACTTTCCTACTCCTGGATCTACCCCTCTGTACCACTTCCTCTTCTTTAGTTTTACTGCTGTCCACATTTCTTGTCAAACTTCGACCTCTCGATTTGCTACGCTTTGTGTTCAACCTTACATCACCTTCTTCTTCCTCATCCTGTTTTCTATTTTTCGATCGACCCCTTGAACTTGGCACATAATCATCGTCGTCATCAATCTTCTTCCTTCTGTTCGAACTCTGTGACCTCTTCCTCTTTCTTAAATCAGCAATGGGACTATCATTTCCTGAAGCATCGAAAAATTCTTTGTATGACTGACGTCTTCTGGACCGTGATCGCAACGGCTGCGTTTGTTCTGGACTGCATCCCTTTAAAGGTATATGATAAATCATTCCATCTATCTCATTTGGATCCATGTTTTCTATTTCAGCATTGTTGATACGCACATTTTGCGAAGACTCTGCATCTGATTTATCTGTCTGATCAGTTTCATCATTTAACTCTTTCTTCTTCTCCCGTGTTCTAGCTCTAGCCCTCCTTTCCTCTGTCTCATTCTTTTTTGCCGTAGAATCTGCAGTCTCTTTACTTACTTCCTTGGATTTTTCAGCGTTTTTGACTGCATGTTCAGTGACTGATTTTTCAGTATGTATATTTGGAGTCTTATCCTGAAAATCAAAAACAGACCCAGACTTTGCTGGAGTTGTCTGCCCTTTCAACGACTTGACATCCTTACTTAATTTCACCATAGATTTTCCCTTCATCTTTTTCACAGGCACTGGAACAGGTTTTCGGAATCCATCTAGATCTTTCCTAGTTGCAGAGAAAACAAATTTTCCTGGTTTTGACATTTTGCATTCTACTGCAGATTTGGAAGCTCCTTCGGTACTTACATTAACCGTGGACTTGTCTGTCTTAACATTATCATCGTTACGTGGTTTTACAACTTTCTTAACTTTCTTTTGCAACTCTTCAAGCTTCTGCCTGAACGAATCTGATTCTGACAGGTTGACCTTTGAACTTTCTTGTTGCGACTTTAATTCATCATTGGGACTTCCAGCACACGAGATCGGCTGTGAGAAATTGATGACTTCCGTCATTTCCATATCCGAATTTAAAATAACTGTATGATCGCCCGCAATAGGACCACTTACATCTGGAACATTCAACAGGTTGTCATTTTTGGGGGGTAACACAAAAGTCCCACGTCTGTCATCACTTGATGGAAAATCTACATTTCCCATATCTCCACCATTACTTGGTACTTCAACCACAATTTCTGGATTCTTATTCGCTACACTGGGAACCAAAAACGTTTTTCTTCTATCATCCTCTAAAATATTGTCTTTATTTTGAATGACAACAGCGGAATCTGACTTGCTACCAGATACAGAAAAATTAACCATCTGCTGGGGCTCAGACTTGGACATCATTTCCTCTGATGTATCCTTTTTTGCCTGTTCCCTTTGCTTTCTTGGCACTCGCTGCGGAAGAGGGAGTTTAGAAGTGTTTTTCTTTTTATTTGCTCCTTTTTCTTCTTCCAGTGTCTCATTTTCAATCTCCTCTGGAATTTCTGAAATTGTATTTCAAAATGTTTCACAAACTTAGAAATTCTGAAATTTTTTATTCACTAAAAGTATTTATTACTCAAAAGTATTTAATAATCAGTTTGGCTTCTTAGGGTTTGACAATGCTGTCAACAATCTTTAATCCAAACATTTAAGCGTTGTAATAAGGAAGCTAGCATTTGCCTGTCAATCTCTCCCACAGTGGTCTAGCCTGTAGACCAAAGACAGTCTACATGGACAGCATAATACACACCTCGCTGTTACACTTTCGCTACCATTATTAGTTATAACACATGAATCATTTTATATAGTAATATGAATCATGATATATCTAATGTAGTAAAACGCTACTTTTATTACAGAGATATCATATACATGTATCTATTACAATAATATGATAAATGTAATAAAGTTATATGATATATTCATTATAAAATCCAATTTATGTGTATGAAAAAAGAATTACCAGACAATGTTATCTAGAGGGTACTGATGTTTGTAAATAAGTATTTTGTTTATAAGAAATTCTAAGCCAAATTTTTGAAGATTTTTATCCACGTTTTGATGTTGCCATTACACAAAGATGCAATGATACAGCTCCTTTCGATTCGACACAAATTGCAATACCAGTACATCATTAAATTAGTAGATCTTGTATGATACATAACTGACTGCTTATAGTCACTCCATGATTATTTCACGTACATTTTGTATATGGTGACAGCATCTGCCTGATGCATTGCATAGAAATTTTTACCTTTGCAACCGACCCACCTGAAGCAGTGAGGGATCTTTTTCATACCATGCCTATTGTGACACTGGACATCGGTTTTTACTGTCTCATCCAAAAGACCGAACAATGGTGTGTCCACGGTGGGAGTCGAACCTGGGACCTTCCAGTCACAAGCCGAGCACCTCATCCACTGGGCCACACCAGCTTTGTATGATACATGAAACTGAAAGTACCTTCACATAATTTGCAAACAGTCGAGTTTAAAACCTTAATTTCATCTCTAAATGAAAATCAAATTGTCCAGTACAAGAGATTGTTTTTCTAAATTCTATTGCCATTGTTTTTTCAAGAGCAAAATAAAATTCAGTCTGAATTCAGCAGATGTCCAGAATTCCTAATTGGTAACCTAATCAAAGCTAATTTTCATAAATACCGGTACAGAAATTTAGATGCACCAAACAGCCCTAAAACGAATTCTAAGTATGACAAGTATCTCTACCAAATATGAGTTGTTTGAAGTGACAAAGAGAAAAATCTGACCTTAGAGCAAATGCTGTTGACGTACAATTACGGTTTCCCATGGTATGGCAGTCAACATGAGCCAGTGTACATGTATTTGCATGATTATTGTTCATGTTATTAGCAACAGGTTAACTTTGAAAACTCAAACATACCAAACCTAAAGTAATTTAGTAAATGGGAAAGCCCCTTACAAATTGAGTTAGGCCAAATAAAATTAATGATTAGTTTTCTCTGGCACTTTTTATCAAATCATGATGAAGCAGGGAGGATATTTCTTTATAACATTACACTTTATACTTATTGGAAAAATACTTATTTCCAAAATTAAACTGGCCATTAACAATGCTTTGGTAAAGTTGATTTAGATCACGAATCTCACTATAACCCTGCTTATCGTCCAAGGGAGGTTTGTTGTTGCCGAAGGCATGATCTGTATGGAGATCATGTTCATTTTTGGTCACCTTTAACATGCTTGAACATCGATGTCAGAAGAACGTTTTAAAGAAAAATTCAATCTGAAGAAGCGGAAAAGCAATGGAGACACAGGAAATTCGGAAAACCATATATAAAAATTTCATATGCTGCACTTATCTTAGTGATGCAGTGGTGCCTGAGAAATTTTAATTGGCCTTATCTGAAATCTAAGACTGTAATATACTTATAATAAATGAGCATGTAGTAATGTTTACAAAAATATATCAACATACTTTCTGGCAAATTATCTAGGCCATCATTTCCTTCAAATGGGGTGTTTTCCTCAACAAAAGTGGGCTGTTCCATAATCACACTCATATCCATATTTTGGGAATGTTCCACTTCTCTTTGACTAGGGTTGAAAGGTATGTCACTCTCTGGCACATTTTGAGACTGCAGCCTACATAACCAAAACAAAAATAAAAAAAAAAATTATGTATTAACTGAAATACTCAATGGCAAAAAAACTTTTGCAGACCCAGTGGTATTTTTTTTATTTTTTCAAAGATGCCTGTACCTTTTCATTCATTTGGGAATTTTTTTTTATTCCATTTGCATGATGCTAGAAAATCAATGTTTGGGAAAAAATTAGGGAAATTTTGGGAAAGATCAATGAAATTTCCATTGGGAAAGGTCTTTATAATGTACCTAATTTGAAGAAAAAACCCCCCCCCCAAAAAAAAAAAAAAAAAACACTGAGACCACTTAGTTTTTATGGAATGAAACATTAGGTATAAGTATGGCAAGGTTTGCTATACCATCTAAATTAAACTGACTTCAACCAATAACAGTTGGACTTGTTTGAATGTTGCAGTGAAAGCAAAATACTGCAAAATACCCTTTAAAGACATCTACTTCAATATTTTCGTTTCATAGCATTCAAGGTACAAGTAATTTGTGTATGACCTACAAGTAATGGGAAACTGTCAACAAATCATGTAGTTCATATAAAGCTAAAAATTCTCACAGCACATTTGGATCCTGCCACAGACGACTTTAAATTTTATCACCACAGAAATTCCTGTTAGTTACATACATGTATATAACAGTATCAATCAGCCAATTTATTTCATATAAAGCACTGATGTTGAATGCCGTAAAAAAAAAAAGAAAGATACTGCTTTAAAAGCATTCAAATTTTACCAGTATTAAAATTCCTGTCAGTCCTAATGGGCCAATATATTTCACATATATGGTAATGATGTTGAATGTGCCACAAATGACCCCAACAGCAGTTAAGTTTAAGCCCAAGGGCCTCAACTTAATACTAATAATAATAAAATAAATAAAATAAATAAATAAATATAAATAAATAAATAAAATAAAATAATAATAAGAAAGTTTTTGGACAGGATTCTGTTTAAAATATGCACATCTATATATTTTAATCTTTATCTGTATCTAGCTTTCTAGTTTCATTAAAATCCCTAAGGCTTAAGGAGGAGTTGTGAAAACAAAATGCATGATTGAAAGACAGAAAAACTGAATGACAACAAAGTGCAATACTATATGCCTCCAGTCATGTACGGTGAGGCATACAAAATACTGCACAGTGTTCTTTATATAAATTACTCTGATTTTACTAACAAATAATTTCTTGTGTAGTGAACAGATATAACCTTTTGGATGGAGGTGACACAACATTCTGTTCGTCTTCAGACAAAGAATGTCTGACTGAGCCAGCAGAGCTTCCGGATGACCTAGTCTTAAACATTCTGAAGGAGCTGATGGTAGACCGTCGAGTGGTTTCCACACATTCATTCAACGCCTCACTGATGTTACTTGACGCCTGATAAAGAGACTCTCCTGCCTTAACTAACGTCTGTTTCAGCTTGATATATGATGCCTAAAAAGTTGTAAAAAGTAGATTTTCATTAAAGCTGACACCTGACTTACGCCTGCATGCCTTCAAAAATCTATTTTTAAAAAAAAAAGAAAATTCTTTTATATTCAAACCTGCCACCATTCAAATCTCTGAAATATTATTCTTGAGCAGGGTCAGGGACACGGGGGTGGGGGGATTCACCCCAGCATTTTACACCAAAGTATATCTTCTCTGTAAAGTGAATACAATAGGTAATGAAACAATCAATTTCAGATCTGATGCTAGCAGCCTACTTGTTTTGAATGATTATTGATTAATAAGCAGCCTCAAAGTTACAAACAAAGATTTGAATGACAGACCGAGTGTAGATAATAGAACCGTACCGGAGGGACCACGTTCAGATTCTGGATTTTCAGAAAAATCATATTTTGTCATGACAAATCATAAAGGCGTAAAATATCAATAAAATCATAACAAATACATTCAAAACATACAATTTGGCAGGTGTGTATATTTAAGCGTAAGTTTCCTACATGTGCATTGTAACCTCCATATCATAAACTGACAAACTGGAAATTCAGAGCTCATGATATCACCTAAAAATCAAAATACCACAAACATAAAATTTCCCTCCCATGGAAGTGGCTCGATAGGCAATGAACATTGAAAATCTCTATTGACTTAGTATTACAGATTATCTAGGCATAAATGTAGCGAATACCCGAATACGCTGCTGTACTTCTGCCTCTATCATTGCCATCATCGTCTCGTCTAATCGTTTTTGGACCTCGGCTTCTATCTCTGTATCTTGCAGACCAGCTACTCTCTCTAGCGTCAAAACTCTCATCTCTAACTCTTTGTTCATTTTATGTAGTTCGGTATTTTCTTGGGCTGCCATTTTCAGCTCATGACGTGACTTCTGGAGATTTTGTGCCAAGGCCCTGTTATTGGCCCGCAAAGATTGTTTCACAGCTGTGTTATTCAGAACTGGAAGAAACAAGTGAAGTACATCAATTTTATTTACTATATATATAATATACTATAGTTCTACTAGTAACAGCAGTATTGACAGTAACATCTGCCCAGCAGTCCTAAGAGCGGGGAGGGAAATGTGGGAATGTTAATTCAGCAATTTTTAAAACTTAATATTTTTTTCAAAGAGATCAAAATACCTTGATACACAAAAATATGTATTAAATATATATATAAAATGAAAAAAAAAAAATGATGCTAATATCTGAATTCACAGTCTTCACAACAATTTTTTTTAACCACTAGCCCAAACAAACTTTACTAGCCTGTTGTGTATTTTGTTAGGCAAAATTTTACTAGCCAAATAATAAATCTGAATGTGACCCACTCACTGTATAGGGTGGAAAAATGACAATACACCTGGACTGTACTGTGTGTAACAACTAACCTCATTAGAAAATCTATAAAATTTTGCCAATATTCATGAAAATTTTATACTTATGATAATAATAATAAACACAAAATGCACTTTATATCTTCAGATCTGCAAGTTTGTGAAAACTTTATGCGACAAAATTACCCTTGTTTTTTTCAGTCAGGAGCCAGTGTAGCCAAATGGTGGCATATTTGCCATAAGGCTGACAGATCCTGGATTCGAGTTCCGTTTAAATGAGAGTAGAAAATCGAACCCCCCATACCATGGTAGATAGTGGCAGATGAAAGACCCCTCACTGCTCAAGTTGGGAGCACTGTATATGGTAGGCTGAAATTTCTGTGCAATGCATCAGACAGATGCCATCACCATACATGTACAAGTCAAATAACCTTGTCACGACGAAAAAAAAAAAAAACCAACAGAAAAAAAACCCCCAGAAACATACATGTACAATCAAAACATTTAGCTCACTCTGTTACCACAACCCCAGTAACATATACTGAACTTAGTTGATTCCCATCTACGTTGGAAATTACTATAAATACATACAACTGAAGTTCATGTTTTTCCGTGCAGAGTTTGACAGAGTTGTATTCATATTCTTGGGAACTTTTTTCAGACGTTTCTTTCCCGATTTTTTATTTAAGGGTGTCTTCATCTGGAAATAGAAAAAAAAAAAAAAAATAAATAAATATAAAATAAATAAAGGATATAATTCATGTGCATTTGTACAGTGTAACATAATTCCATAACTGATTCTTTTGCCAGTCAAATTAGCTATATACATGGGGACAACATCCTGTAGTAGTATGGAAATGGTATTTATTACTTTACATTTAAAATATCAACTTCCAACCTACACATTTACATATTACAGTCAACACGCATACTGGCTACGCCACTCATTTAAATATCATACTTATATACGTCATTAGTACATATTCCGTCATGTGACTAAAACAGCCAATTGTAAGTCCATTTACCCCTTTCCCACCACCCGTGAGTAGCCTTTGTCACTTCTTACTTTGTTTTCCAACTGAAAAGACGCATACGTACATGACTGATATGGATTTACACAAACTTATATAAAGTAAGTTGCATGTATTTTCTAACACATTAATATCACGTTTTTCATTTAAATAAATATCATATGAGAGAATGTGTGAGAATGATTATTGTCATTATAATGTCTCTTTCAAATATTACCTTGTTCATATTTTACTTAAATGTTTATGATTCAAAGTATTTCAGTCTTATTGTATTATGGCTTTTGAATATTTCAGTTACATGTAGTAAATAGATCTACAGCTAAATAAGACTTTCTTCGTAAAGTGGAGCACCTTGTTCCACAAACAGGTGATTACGTTATTTCAAATATGATTTTAATTGTTTATTAATATCACACGTATGAAATAATATAGATTCTTATCAGTTATTATACTACAAGAGTTATCTTTCTTGTCGTGACAGTGTTTAAGATGCATCATTGATATATTTGTGTTATTATCATTTTAAGTGAATATATCACTCACCTTGACTTTATTGAATTATTATAATACATGTAGTGAAATCATCTATGTAAATATTATTTATATGTTACAGGGTTTTATATCATTGTACACCAATAAAGAACCTTAAAACAATAAGCGAAATGATCTATTCAACACGCTACATCCTGACCCAGTGTAAACTCAACAATTACACCATAGTGAATATACAGTTGTGTATTTTACGAAGGTGTGGAGGGGCAGGCGTGGTGTAGTGGTTAAGCGCTTGGCTTGCGGCGCCGACGATCCGGGTTTCGATTCCCGGGTTGCGCCACTATGTTTAAGAGGTTGGTAACCTCCTGCTTCCATGTCGCGATAAAACTGAAATATTGTTGAAAGCGACGTAAAACACCAATCAACCAACCAACCGACGAAGGTGTGGATAAGCACAGTTTAATTTCCACCTGGATTCCCACTGTGATTTTTGGGTGTTTCTCCCACTGTGTTTTGTGCTATTTCTCCAAAACACCTGGACTGTATTGTAGTAATGTACACTGTTTTAAGTAATTGGAAAGAAACAAGTGATCTTGACCATCGCACTTCACACTAAATGGAAGTGTGATCACTACTTACAAATATGATAAGTATTGTAGTAAAAAACATTCTTGATATAAATATGACAAATATCGTAGTATCAAAACATTCATGACAAAGAAAAGATTATTACATATCAACAACAATTAACAAAAATTGGCCAATTTGAGTAGATTTTTTATCACAGGTGCTGAAACATACATATCAGGTGCAGAAACGTACATGTCAGGTGCCGAAACAACTTATAGGTGCCGAAATGACCATAATTCATATAAATATGCTCAGGTCGAGACAGAGTCCGCTGTTCGGACCAAGGGGCCGAAGCGGAACTGACGCAGATGACAATGGGACAATTTGACCAGACATTCAATGTTTGTACACAATAGGAAAAATGATGGACAGAGTTGTTTTAAGGGTTATATTTCCATTTAATTTGTACACAACCAACTGATTAACGCGACGTGAATCGAAACGACGAACAGAGGAAAAGCTTTCAGTCGATGCATACACCGAAGTAATCCAATCAGGTATTACCAATACCTTAATAATAAAATGAAGTTTTAATGCTTTTTTTAGTTACTTTAAAATGATTTGGTGTCTCTTGTTTGCTTTGCAATTCCTTTTCAGACTCTATGTCTTCCTCTGCCTCCATTTTGTATGTTTTTGAGTTACCGCTTCTCTTTGAAAGTCGAATTTTGATTGGTGGAACTCGTGTTTAGAAAATATGCATATCAATATCCCGAATAATTCATTTTTTTTAAAATAACTTGATATGTCAAATTGACAAATAATTTAGTGCTCATTTCATGTCATTTGGTATTACAGTGTGGTGGGAAATTTTAAAAACAAAATAACTCATTGTGAGGTCGCTACCTAATTACAAAAAATAAATAAATAAATAAATAATAATAATAATAATAAAAAATGATTGAATGTGGTCTAGAGTAGGTGAATTTTAAATCTTGCTTTCTTTCCGATTATTTCTTCTCGTTGGGTTCCAAAATAATGGGCTTCCGTTATCAGCTGTTAGGTGGCGTTTGTGTACTATGACTTAGAAACGACGTTAGCAACCTCATAAGAACGTTTAATAGTTCTTTACGTCATTTTTGCGGGAATACGTTTTATTTCCTCTCTTAAAATTAGGACCGCAGTTAATCGCGGAGAAGTTCAGTAAATGCCTTGGACATTGGCAATATGACCCCGAGATCATGACAAAGATCATAGATCTTGTATTGCACCAGTATACAGCCATCGATACAGACTTTTACTTGAGCGTTGCACTCCGCTGACTAACAGGGCGGTATAGCTAGGTCGGTCAGTCGGTCATGATCAGTCAGTCAGTAGGTCGGTCAGTCAGACAATCAGTCCTGCAGACAGTCATAGAGTCAGTCAGGCAGTCGTCAGACAGTCAGTCGGTCAGTCAGACAATCAGTCAGTCAGACAGTCAATCAGTCAGATTCAGTCAGAATCAGTCAGACAATCAGTCAGTCATACAGTCGGTCAGTCAAACAATATTTTAATCAGTCAGTCAGACAGTCAATCGGTCAGTCAGACAGTAAGTCAGTCGGACAACCAGTCAGTCAGTCAGTCAGACAGTCGATCAGTCAATCATTCACTTGTTCATAAATATTTGATATGCTCATGCATTCATTGATAGATTGAATCCTTTTTCTAAACAAAAGACACAAAACGGTAGATTAATTAACAATGTTTTAATAACAGCTATTTTTTTTAGCTATCAAAAACAAGATAAATTATGCTTATATGTACAAGAGCATGAGCGGGAAATGGTATCAAAATTCCATTGAAATCTTACCCCTCCTCTTTCCTCCTTTATACACATATAAATTTTAATTAGAGTTTTAGTTGATAAAGCATTCTAATGCATTTTATTTTGTAACACGCGATCTCATTGGCTGTCCGATTTAAAAACTGCAAGGGTATTCACGATACCTCTGCAGTTTTTGATATGACGTCACGATCGATACCCTGCAGTTTTTGATTTGTGACGTCACGATACCCTACAGTTTTTGATATGACTGTGATTAGCGACTTGGCTTAGAAAAACATAACTCTGTGCCTCTAGTTGTAACGCCTCGCAGTGAAACTCAATTTCTGACAGGGTATTCGCCGATACCCTGTCAGTTTTTGTAAAACACTCGCACGGTAACCCCTAAATAATTAATGAAGTAAACATACTTAAACCTTATGATTCCGGACAAGAGAAGCCGGTGTGGCCTAGTGGATGAGGTGCGCGGTTCGTAACATAGAGGTCCTTGGTTCGATCATTCCCGCCCAAGACACACCGGTGTTCTGTCTTTTGTGTGAGACCGTAAAAACCAGGGTCCCGTGTCATGGTAGGCGTGGCACGTAAAGATCCCTCACTGTTTCGGGTGGGTCCGTTGCAAAGGTAGAAATTTGTATGCAATGCATCAGACAGATGTCGTCACCATATGAAACCGTGAAGTGACGTAAAACAATAATCAATCAATCAATCAATCAATCCGAATATGATTAAGCATGCAAAGCTGAACGAGCATTTGGTTTGATGTTATTAAAATGTGAATCCATTCATTCATATTTTTATTGACGTCTTTTCTGTCTGTCTGTCTTTATTTAATACAAAACATTGAGTGTCTCAGTTTGTGAAATTCTAAAACACGAATTGGTTTAAGAATACATTTCATTAATAGGATCAGCAACCCGCCCCTTCTTCTTCTATATGCCACCCCTCCCTTACTACTCGTGAGGCAAGTATTAGTAAAGGAAGAGGTTTTCCAAATGTAACTTCTTGAACCATTCATTGACGTCAATGACTTCTAGCACGCGCAGCTTCCCCAAGTGTTTACAATCAGCACGCGTATTCTACAGAGGTACCTCAAGGTGATACCTTTGATAATTAGAAATAAGTAATCTTTGCATATATCAAATCAAGTACGCAATCCTCAATAATTACAATAAAATCACACTATTTATAATTCCTAATATTTTGTTATAAGATAGTTCTGTCATTATTCCATATTATGACATACATAGCGATGAGGAAGATTTTTAAAAGAACAAATTAAAAGAAACTTAAAGAACCTCCGCCTGTTTTGTTTTGTGTTGGTATATTTTCTCTTCATTTCAATAACAGAGAGAGGAGAGATGGAGTCCGTCTCAGTTTGTATTTTCTTTGGATTATTGGTAAGTCAAGCGATATGTTGACATTACAGTTGAAGCTAAAGAGTCGACAATCTTTATTTGTTGACGTTGAATTTGTGTCAGCGTTGTACATTTTTCTCGACATCCGTGTCGTGTCGGTAGATTATATTTTCACTTTTAACGTTGAAATTCATCGGCGTTTTATGTTTTGTTCCAACCTATATAATGTCGGTGGATCTGACTTTGATGGCGTCAATCTTATTAGCGTTGTTTTCCTGTTTTACTCTCATGTTGAAGTTGGAATGTCGGTAAATTTTTATTTGTTGACGTTGAACTTTTGTTCGACTTTATTGTTCCAATTTCATGTTGAATTTGAAATGTTGACGTTGAACTTTTGTATGGAGTTTTATTACTGCACCCTTCTTGTTGACTCGGGTTTAATGTTGAAACTAAACGAAAGGTATCACGTCGATCAACATGACGTCAGGTGGATTGTCTATAAAGTCATCTTCTTGTCGTAATTATGATCACAGATCGAGTTGGCACAATGATCCAAGTCGTGCATGTATTGTTTATTGTGATTTTCTTATTGGGAATCGGAAATTTGATATATATATTTTTAAAATACGAACATTATTAATATTGAATTATGTTGAAGTTGATGACTTTACCAACTAATTATTTATAAGGTTTTAGATGTAAAAAGAATGTTTGAAGTTGAATTATTTGTAAAACCATAGCATTCCAATTCAAAATACGATTTTGAAATTAAAAAAAAATGCTTTAATTGGAGATTTTTTTGGCTGGAACCATTTGCCTTCGACAGGCATGAAACACAGGCTATTATTGTCTAGACCGGGGTATTGAATATTGAATAAAAATATCACTCATTTTACAGATAATCATGTCTATTCGTGTATTACGTCACACCAAGCAAATTTCACGTATAAAGTCAGGACATCTGTCTGATCCACTGCATGGAAAATTAAACCTAAGCTTCGGATCAACAGGAAGCAATGAGGGATAAGCGTCCTGCCGTGACAATCGACCTCGGGTTTTACCGCCATTGTGATTTATTCCTGGGACCGCTTGACCTCAAGATGGTACACCGGCTTCTAAAAGATATTCCAGCCGACTCCTAGTAGATATCAGATATTGTATCCGTATGTCAGCCGGCTCCTTACAGATATACGATATCGTGTCACTATGCCAACCGCCTCCTCACAGATATAAGATATTGTATCTCTATGCCAGTCGTCTCCTGTCAGATATAAAATATTGTATCCTTATAGCAGCTGGCTTCTCACAGATGTAAAATATTGTATCCCTATGCCAGTCGGCTTCTCACAGATATAAGATATCGCACCTCTATGCCAGCCGGCCCCTCACAGATATAAGATATCGTATCTCTATGCCAGCCGCCTCCTAACGGATATAAGATATTGTATCCCTATGGCAACCGGCCCCTAACAGATATAAGTAATCTTATCTCTATGTCAGCCGGCTTCTCACAGATATAAGATATAATATCCCTATGCCAGCCGACTTCTCACAGATGTAAGATATCGTATCTCTATGCCAGCCGGCCCTTCACAAATATAAGATATTGTATCCCTATGCCAGCCGGCCCCTCACAGATATAGGATATCGTATCTCTATGCCAGCCGCCTCCTAACAGATATAAGATATTGTATCTCTATGCCAACCGTTTTCTCACAGATATAAGATATCATATCTCTATGCCAGCCGGCTCCTAACAGACATAAGATACTGTATCCCTATGCCAGCCGTCTCCTGACAGATATAGAATATGATATCTCTATGCTAGGCGGCTCCCCACAGATATAAGATGTCGTATCTCTATGCCAGCCGTCTCCTGACAGATATAGAATATGATATCTCTATGCTAGGCGGCTCCCCACAGATATAAGATGTCGTATCTCTATGCAAGCCGGCTCTTCACAGATATAGTATATCGTTTCTCAATGCCAGCCGGCTTCTCACAGATGTAAGATATTGTATCTCAATGCCAGCCGGCTCCTAACAAATAAAAGATATATCGCTATATCAGAAGGCTCCTGACAGATATAAAATATCGTATTTCTATGCATGTTGACTCCTCACAAACATAATATATCACATCGTGATTAAATTATTATTATTATTATTATTATTATTATTATTATTATTATTATTAATATTATTATTATAACTTCCTCTAATAGCATCGTGCATAACTACCAATATTTAATATGCCGACCTCTGCTTGCATGTTACAATATTATCGAAATTTATCATGACGACATTTTACATTACCGCCAATATTTATCATAACGACCCCCGCTAGCATCTTACAAAATTACCAATATTTATAATGACAATCTTTGATAGCATCTTACATTACTGTCAATATTTATTATGCCGACCTCTGAAAACATCTTACAATATTGCCAATATTTATCATAACGCCCTCCGCTAGCGTCTTACAATATTACCAATATTTATTAGGAAGACATATGATAGCATCCTACATTACTGCCAGTATTTATTGTGACGACCTTTGATGGCATCTAACATTACTACCACTAAATACTATAACAACCTCTGATAGCATCCTACATTACTGCCAGTATTTATTATGACGACCTTTGATGGCATCTAACATTACTACCACTAAATACTATAACAACCTCTGATAGCATCCTACATTACTGCCAGTATTTATTATGACGACCTTTGATGGCATCTAACATTACTACCACTAAATACTATAACAACCTCTGATAGCATCCTACATTACTGCCAGTATTTATTATGACGACCTTTGATGGCATCTAACATTACTACCACTAAATACTATAACAACCTCTGATAGCATCCTACATTACTGCCAGTATTTATTGTGACGACCTTTGATGGCATCTAACATTACTACCACTAAATACTATAACAACCTCTGATAGCATCCTACATTACTGCCAGTATTTATTGTGACGACCTTTGATGGCATCTAACATTACTACCACTAAATACTATAACAACCTCTGATAGCATCCTACATTACTGCCAGTATTTATTATGACGACCTTTGATGGCATCTAACATTACTACCACTGAATACTATAACAACCTCTGATAGCATCCTACATTACTGCCAGTATTTATTATGACGACCTTTGATGGCATCTAACATTACTACCACTAAATACTATAACAACCTCTGATAGCATCCTACATTACTGCCAGTATTTATTATGACGACCTTTGATGGCATCTAACATTACTACCACTAAATACTATAACAACCTCTGATAGCATCCTACATTACTGCCAGTATTTATTATGACGACCTTTGATGGTATATATCGTTTCTCAATGCCAACCGGCTTCTCACAGATGTAAGATATTGTATCTCAATGCCAGCCGGCTCCTAACAAATAAAAAATATATCGCTATATCAGAAGGCTCCTGACAGATATAAAATATCGTATTTCTATGCATGTTGACTCCTCACAAACACAATATTTCACATCGTGATTAAATTATTATTATTATTATTATTATTATTATTATTATTATTATTATTATTATTATTATTATTATTAATATTATTATTATAACTTCCTCTAATAGCATCGTGCATAACTACCAATATTTAATATGCCGACCTCTGCTTGCATGTTACAATATTATCGAAATTTATCATGACGACATTTTACATTACCGCCAATATTTATCATAACGACCACCGCTAGCATCTTACAAAATTACCAATATTTATAATGACGACCTCTGATAGTGTCATACATTACTGTCAATATTTATCACAACGACCTCCACTAGCATCTTACAATATTACCAATATTTATAATGACAATCTTTGATAGCATCTTACATTACTGTCAATATTTATTATGCCGACCTCTGAAAACATCTCACAATATTGCCAATATTTATCATAACGCCCTCCGCTAGCGTCTTACAATATTACCAATATTTCTAAGGAAGACATATGATAGCATCCTACATTACTGCCAGTATTTATTGTGACGACCTTTGATGGCATCTAACATTACTACCACTAAATACTATAACAACCTCTGATAGCATCCTACATTACTGCCAGTATTTATTGTGACGACCTTTGATGGCATCTAACATTACTACCACTAAATACTATAACAACCTCTGATAGCATCCTACATTACTGCCAGTATTTATTGTGACGACCTTTGATGGCATCTAACATTACTACCACTAAATACTATAACAACCTCTGATAGCATCCTACATTACTGCCAGTATTTATTGTGACGACCTTTGATGGCATCTAACATTACTACCACTAAATACTATAACAACCTCTGATAGCATCCTACATTACTGCCAGTATTTATTGTGACGACCTTTGATGGCATCTAACATTACTACCACTAAATACTATAACAACCTCTGATAGCATCCTACATTACTGCCAGTATTTATTATGACGACCTTTGATGGCATCTAACATTACTACCACTAAATACTATAACAACCTCTGATAGCATCCTACATTACTGCCAGTATTTATTATGACGACCTTTGATGGCATCTAACATTACTACCACTAAATACTATAACAACCTCTGATAGCATCCTACATTACTGCCAGTATTTATTGTGACGACCTTTGATGGCATCTAACATTACTACCACTAAATACTATAACAACCTCTGATAGCATCCTACATTACTGCCAGTATTTATTGTGACGACCTTTGATGGCATCTAACATTACTACCACTAAATACTATAACAACCTCTGATAGCATGTTACATTACTACCAATGTTTATCATAACGATCTCCGCTAGCATCTTACAATACTACCAATATATATTATAACGACCTCTGATAGCTATTTTTACATTACTACCAATATTTATTATGTCTATCTCTGAAAGCATTTCACAGATTTTGCTATTATCTATTATGAAAACCTCTGATAGCATCTTACACTGGTCTTGACTACGATATTTTACTTACTTATTGTTTTTTAGATTGACTGTCGTCTACGGGCATCAGCGTTTCACTAACATCTATTGTTTATTATATTTTTGCAGGTACTGGTATCTTCTCAAGACTGCAACTTTAGATTAAACGGTTCACAACACCTGAAGTTCGAATTTGATGACTTGGATTTAAGTAAAAAGTATGTAAGACTCCGTATAAAATGTTATAATGGATAACAAAAATGAAATCAAGAGCAATTCCATGTTGTATTTTCCCCGTCCAGAAGGAAGAGAAGGTTATCTTGTTAATGACAGTGACAGATCCAGGATTTCCGATAAAAGAGGGAGCACATGTGAAAGTCAAGTATTAGTCAAAATATTAATCCATTTTGGGTGCCAAAATCTGGAGTTTAATTCATCATTTGAGTGTGTACAACCTTATCATCTTATATGCTTTCTAAGTTTGTGGCTAAAAGGGGGGGGGGGAGGGAGGGCACCCCTCTAAATCCGCCACTGATATATATGTAAATACTTCAGAATATCAGTCAGAATATATACAACTGTCGGCCGTTGTAATGATATTCAAACAAGCAAAACGAGCAAAATACAAATGCTCAAACTGAATACTAGAAAAAGTCCGTTTATTCCGAAATATAAACCCTTACTGCAGAGATTTCTTAGAACAGTTTGATAATGATGCTTAAAACAATGCATGAATTTCAACAAATAAAGGGGAAAAGGACTTCAAGTTGGAGCCCTTGGCGCCCCACTTAAAAGTGTTTTTATTCATTTTCTGATAGTGTTTCATACATTTTAACAGGACTGACTTCATATTAAGATTTAAGACTTCGCAGGCGGACACTTTGCTGTACCATGTGGAGGGAAGAAGAAGGGAAGGCATTCCTCTGGATTACGAAGGACTGTACATCAGGGAAGGGAAGCTTAATTACTTCATGTTTAACCCTTCCGAGTTTGGAGCTGGGAGTTCACACGGGGGTCACGTCCAAACAGATTTCACCGTTAACAACGACACTGTGATTGAAGTAATTACTGCTTTAAATGATATCTTTCCGCCTTATTCAAAGAAAATAGGATAGGTATATACCCTATACCCTTTAAGAAGTTAACATCCCTTTACTCCCCCAACGAAAACTAACCCCCCCCCCCCCCCCCCCCCCCCCCCCCCCCCCCCCCCCCCCCCCCCCCCCCCCCCACAGAAAACAAACACACAAACAAACAAAAATAAAGAAATAAAGAAATAAAGAAAAAAATATCAAAAAAGAAAGTAAGGAAGAAAAAATGAAATTGTTTTCCTAGAAGTGCTGGATCCGTTTGTGTTTTAATGTTATCCATATTTTGTTTAGGATAAGCTACAATGGACCTAACAGATGCACAGGTTGTTTCTTTGCCTATAGACTCTCTTCATGACAGGAACAAATGGTATCATTCGAAACATCATGTTCATTAGGTCAACATAGCGAAATGCTCATTGTAGACCCTCTCCCTGTTGTGTAGCTCTGGGCTGAGTCAATCCCTTCTAGTACATATCGGAAAGTTTTCCACGGGACCTGTCTGAGATAAATGCCCCCCCCCCCCACCCCCACCCCCATTCCCTCTTCGGAATACCCCAGTTTCATTTACCTTTAAGTAATGGCAACCATCAAATATGTAATTAAACAACGAAAAAATTTTACCACTGCCACATGCGGCGAATATTTGAAAAGAAATCATGTGATTAACATACCACATTTAAATGTTTCAGGTGGAATTTTTTCGCAATAAAAGGGTCGCTCAAAGGGGCGGTGGAAGCGATACTATAGATTCAACCGGTATGCGTATATCAGGGGGCAGCTTGTCGAGACCCGAAGAAGTAAGGGCTATGGGTGCGATTCCGGAGATGGATCTGTTCTCTTCCCCAGGGAAGGTAGTGGTCTATATTGGAGGACTACCCGATATAAGTCGTGTGGTGAGTCACAACTAATAGGAAGCTTGCTTTTATGACTAAATATCTGCAAATCTAGTCTTGAAATGGATGCATTGGAGACAAAAGAGTCCTTAACAACATCTATTGCTTTTCATCCAGTAGCAGATTTTACTTTGTTTCTTTCGAAAAATACCCGCTGTACTAAATGCACCTACGAGATATAAATGATTGTGGTACACGTATTTGTTGATCAAAAGGTATTGATGTTCTATATTTAATATAATACTTTATGCCACACTGAAATTATTCTATTTTCATATGGTGGCGGCACCTGTCTGGCTCATAATTATTACTTATGCAACGAACGTACTTTAAGCAAAGAAGGAGTATCAGAAGAAGCAGACTGGGCGTTCAAAGTTGATACGATATAGATAAATGCTAACCGACAGGTGGAGTCGAACCTGGATCTTCAGATCAATGATCCAGATTGATATCATGATCCCTCCTCTTATCTTGACCTAAACAACAACAACAACAACAACAACAACAACAACAACAACAACAACAACAACAACAACAACAACTACTACTACTACTACTACTACTACTACTACTACTACTACAACTACTACTATAACTACTACTACTACTACTACTACTACTACTACTACTACTACTACTACAACGAGTAATTTCGTCAGTGTGTCACAAATACATTTTCCATTAATGATTATATGATTTTATTTTTAATGCGGGGCGGGGGGGGGGGTTAACAGTTTCAAAGCATTCTTGAGACTCAGTGATAAAACATTGCAAATATATATTCATCACAATTTACGTTTTGTCCTTTTAGAGTAAGCATTTACACAACTTCGATGGTGAAATCAGTGGCCTGAAAGATATGCAGTCAAATACGTTCTTTGGGAGCCCGCATACAACATCATCCTACGTCAGTAACTCGTGTGAACGGACCCCAGCATAACGATAACAAACTGAAGCATATGATGTCATCAATTTATGATGTCATTTAATAAATGAGTAAATAAATATGTATATACATATACATGTAATATAATATGCAATACGATTTTGAAATATGTGATAAAAGACAGATCGTGTAAGAATTTTTGAAATTTTGATTTTGTTTTGTTTATTCCTTTTCCTTACTTAAAACACCATAAAGTCATCATTTAAGAAGGAAAGCCATATTGCTCTACTGCCAAATTTTCAACATCAAGTTTGCAGTTTTGAATACAATATTTCGCTTCTATTAATAACAATCACAAGGTATTCATGATTTATTTACCGCAAATTATGATCAATTTCTTTAAATTTGAAGTTTTTCAAATGTAGATAGAACTGGATGTCGCAACACAAAGACGAATCCTATGATATATAGAACTCGGTTTTGTCACATTGGTAGTTAGAACAGTCTGATTCTCAGCCGATGACCTGAAAAACAGTTTTGCCTGATTCTCATGTGGATCTGTACTTGAGAAAACACTTGTCTCAGCTTATGCATATTGCCTTTCCTGACCGTTTATGAAAGGACTTTCTATAGATTAGGATGAAAACTATATTTAAATTTTTTTATTGTTAGTATTATGTTTAATAAATCATTTAGCTATCTAATGAAATGACTTTCTTCTATAAGTAACCACATGCTGGCCAGTCCAGAAGATCTGACCAAATTTCCCTACCTTGGACGGGTATTTGGAAGACTATTGCTAGGGTTTCGGCAAAAACCCCACCGTTATGAAAACATGGAATTTTACCAATTCTTTGAAATATTCGGGTTTCAACTCTCACACGAGGGCTGAGTGATATGTTGTGAGCCTCGTATTGTAGGGAGTACATAGGGTTGTTCTTTTTAAGTCGTACTATTCTAACTTTATAAGGCCGTGTACCCAAGGATTGGTCTCGGTTTATATCGACGAGGTAGCACGCTAAAATAAACAAGATAAGTGGCTTTTGCAAAATGAAAGAGCAGTGATCCAACATTTGCATAAAAAGGTTTAAGGATATCTATAATGATATGGTAGCGACACTAGGGAAAGATTCCCCTTCATATGCTACAGTGAAAAAGTGGGCGGCGGAATTTAAGCGCGGCAGACATAGCCTTGAGGATGACCCCCGTCCTGGAAAGCCTATCACTGTTGCAATCACAGAACTGGTCAATAAAATCCATGATATTGTAAGACTGACAAATGAGTTACAGAAAGATACAAAGCCATTACAGTTGGCATTTCAGAGGAAAGAGTACATTCCATTCTGACAGAAGACCTTACAGAGAAAGCTTTCGGCCTGTTGGGCACAAGACCTCTGCCAGTTGATTAGTAGCACACCAGGTGCACATTATGGCGTGCTAATCTTAACCTTTTTGAGGAAGATCCTGCTATCCTTCTCAATAGATTTGTCACTATGGATAAAACATGGATCCATCATAATACCCCAGAGGCCAAACAACAATCGAAACAATGGAAGCACCCTGGCTCATTCCTGCCAAAGAAGGCAAAGACTATTTCATCAGCTGGGAAGGTTATGGTCTCGGTTTTCTGGGATGCAGATGGTATTCTGCTGATAGATTATCTACAAAAAGGGACAAACAATCAATGGCATATACTATGCTTCACTTCTGACGCAGTTACGGGAAAATATTAAACTTAAGCGCCACAGAAAGCTCACTAAAGGTGTGTTGTTCCATCAGGACAATGCTCCTGTTCACAAGTCCGTCACTGCCATGACTTTCATTCACGGTTATGGCTTTAAATAGATTTAGCTTCCGCCTTAATCGTCTGTTCTCGCTCCATCAGACTTTTATCTGTTTCCAAAAATTGAAAACAGCCTTTTCCGGCACTCACTCTCAGTCCGATGATGACGTCATACATGCAATAGATGACTTTTTGAACAGCCAAGAAAAGGAGTTCTTTAAAAGTGGCATTGTTTGCATTGAGGCCCTTAAAAGCCGCTGGCAAAAGCGTAAAGATACTGAAGGGGATTAAGTTAAAAATAATGCAATATGTCCGACAAAATTCAGTGCAATAAAATTGCATGAAATAAATGTGATACTCAACATGTTTGCATTGAGGCCCTTAAAAGCCACTGGCAAAAGTGTAAAGATACTGAAGGGGATTAAGTTGAAAATAATGCAATATGTCCGACAAAATTCAAATCCTTCAATATGAGGCTCACAACATATCAATCAGCCCTGGTATAAATTTAAGGCTTGTGCAGTTGTATCTCATTCAAGTGATCATTTTACTGCCTGAGTTCATTCATCATTTTCCAAGATAATCTCTACTATATACAAAGACTGCAATTTTCAATTTTTGGTGAGACACTTGTATGTGACCTCACGATTTTTGGCAGAATACCGAAAACCATCATATTCTAGCATAATTTGGCTGCCATTGGAGGCATCAGAACTGTAAGGAAGCAGCATACTACGCTACTTATAGATCGTTACCTAAGGTAACCACCCAGTGATCTACATAAAGCTATGTGCCTGCAGTGGTGAACAAATGACTCTATTGTTTAACATTGATGTCAACACTTAACCATCTCATGGTCAATAAACTCTGTTATGTTACATTGTAGTAAACTCTTACTAGATGTATTATGTGTCTATTATTCTTGATATATAAACATTTGCTGCGCCAGGTGGCTTCGTGGAATATGACAGTAGTAATAGTGGGATTGACTTGCGGGGACTCAGATATATGGGGATGGTATAAATGTACATTAGCAAGTACAATTAATTTAGACGTAGAATTGATTTCAATCATCGTAAATGCCGGGTCTTCTCCTTTGTAGCACTCGAAGCCACCACTGTATTTCTGCTGTGTAGGTTTCATTAAAGATAAAAACGTTTCACCAACATTTCTACATCATCATCATCATCATCAACGACAACAATAACACTAAATACAAAATACACTTCGGACAATTGGATAATATAACAGTATCTTTTTATGTAATTTATATTTACATATTTCTAAATCTTTGTCGTTTTGATTGTATTACTTTTATCGTTAGTGGAAAGATTGACTCGTGATTATATTGTTAATTTACCTGAACGTCCAAAGTTTCTACTTTATCTAAATGTGCTTGATTTTTTTTATTATATATTTGCTGTGTATCTCAACGCAGGGCGCTGTGGCGCAGCCGTGTATGATATCCCGCTACATCGTTTATTTGACACTACATCGATTTAATGCAGTCGTTGATAGGAAGAATTAAGCTTCATACATACACCATCTGCGAAACTTGCCAAATTTTGAAAAAAAAATCACATGTCAAATCTAATTGATTTTATAGTAAGAAATGGATGTAATTAATAGTATCATGAAGGAAAACTTATAGGTCATCGTGCTTCCAAAGAAAATACGACCTGCCATACCTCATCGTCGTGATTATTTCGGTATCTTAATAAGAAATTTTTATAAGAAACTGAAGGCATGAAAAAAATACAAGAATTTTTCAGATATTGAAAGAATATATCATACCAATAAACAATAGGAAGTAATACAATGTTGGTTTGACGGTCTCTATAAAATAGCAAATACGTCATTATATGATATCTTTTTCTTGTTGTCATCGATTCATAAGAACAACAATGTAAAATTCATTTAAAGTACTTGGGAACATGCCACTGAGAAACAAAATTGCCAGCGCGTTTTTGATTTATCAAGCTTGTCCACTTTATCGAACAACCCTCAATATTATTGATCATTTGTAATACTTATGACGTCATCTAAAGTCTGAGAACCCACCTACGAATGACGTAGCCGTTTGTGACGTCATAAATAAAGATAACCCCGTTTGTTGTGATGGAAGGTTATCGTTAGCAGTGTATCTATGAACCTTAAAATACTTGCAATTCACAATTTACTTCTAAGAGTATTAATTGGGTCGCTGACCGGGAGTTTAAGGAATAAACTTTACATATTATGATGTTAATCGACATCTGATTAATATATTATTCTGGGTGACTGTTACGCCACTGTAAACATATTCAAGAAATCTTCGATACGTGCAAAAAGTAGAAATTGCATGAAATAAATGTGATACTCAACATGTTTGCAGGTCAGTGCACTATAGCATGTGTTGGCAACATATTGGCATTACAAGGTTTTTGTATGCATCACAGTTCAGAACCAAATGTAAAACATGCTATATCGAAAAATATTAATTTATTATGCGTGTAATAATTACCATTGTGCACTTCATTCCGTAGCAGTTCATTAATCCCTTGCATTTTTGAACATGTTTATGATAAACATATTTAGAATATAAATTACACATTTTAATAATCTAATTTTTTTTGCATCGACGGAGCTGATTGTTCATAATATTAATGTTAATTCTGTCACCCGAACTTTCCTAGGAGGACACGCACACCGTCACGGTAACTACATTTCTGTATCAAAACGATATAGTTATCGGAGCCGAAATTCTTCAGAACTCGCCGTCATGCCGTGCCTTAATGTTGAATCACAGGCCTTGCCCGCTCTGCCAAATTCCTAAATGCCTCTGACGTCTCGATGACCAGGTGATGTTTATGTTGTAACCACTCCAGTTTCACTAATTTCCAACAACATCATGTCTGCAGGATTTATGACTAACTCTTCTGTTACAAACTGCTTATTTAACCTCACCACATATCACGTTCTGTCTTTTCAAAGTCTGCTCGGCTGTTGCATGCTGACTGTGAATAGGGAAATGTTGACGTCGGGGGGTTCCATGAGCAACCAGCTAATACATATCGGTACGGGTAAAATTTAAAATTGTTTATTGGTTTTTAAAAATAAATCATACTTTCAACAGTTTCGAATTTATACTTATCTTTTAATTAAATTATAAGAAATGATTCTATAATATTTTGCTACTATACAGATATGAATGTTTTTGAGAGATGAAGAAACGTGGTGTAATTCGCGGTCAAAACACCTTCATATTTGTATAACAGTAAAATATTATAGAAACATTCCTTAATTACTGTAATTTGAGGTGAATATATATTTCGAGTCACAAGAGAAGCACAGATAAAAAGGGCTCATGATAACAGTCCATTAGTGGGGGTATCAATCCAGTGGTGATAACTAATATAAAGGAAGAAAGGAAAGTACTGACTCAATCGTATGCCAGAAGTCACCACGGAAATATATAGTATTTAAAAAAACATATAAGGACATCACAAAAATATCCGATTATAGAGCAGTTACGATACCGACTTAGGACGGTCATATGACAATAGTCAATCAATTGGTGTGGTTAACCGGTTTACAGACCCGCCTTCCCACTCACCACAACAATAGAATAATCCTTTAGATAAAAATATAGATATTCCTCCATATAGATATCAAGGGCCAGCAAGTGTCTCGAGTTGAGAAGCAATAGAATATATAAACACGTATGGTGATATAGAAAAACACAGATACGTAGATATAGGAATGGGAAATTCTATTGGATACTTATTGTTGAAAAGTTATATTTCCGACTTTAGATAAAATAATATGAGAATTTATTAAATGTTTTTCTAAAGTTGTGATATTTGTAACCCTGAGCTAAAAGTTTCAAAGTAATTTGTAAAGTTTTGGTATCGAAATCCAAAACATCAGTGCAGCCCCTGGAAAATCCAACCAAGTAAAAAACGAGAGGTACCGAAGGGTAAACCACTTCTCATAGTCCATGGAAGAAAAAAACAATATCGTGTGTAGTGTCATATTAAGACAAATGCCAACCCCAATAAAATAGAGGTGACACCAGATGCCCAGGAGGAGTAAGCGTCCCCTGGTTGCATGCATCACCCGTCGCAAAAGTCGTGCAAAAACTTCTCCAGACGACGAAGTAAATACATAAATATACACGTATGAACACATGAAGGAGACAAGAACACGAAGTCAAATTTTCCTGTTCAAGACATGAAATGTTGTTAAACTGAAATTCCGGCGTCGGAAATGCACGTGAACGGTTGTCTGTATATATAAGTATTATACGTATCATGTCAGACAAAAAGTTAAGATGGTTAGTTTGTATGATCGGGTCCCAAAATATCGGGTAACATTCTTGAAAGAGGAATCTGAAATTGCACTAGATCCCTATATCGACCATTTGACTTCCTCAGTGACAATTTAAAACGGTCCACAATATATCCTTGTGAGAGTAGTTTCGTGGCAAGAAGCCTCACTCTCAGGAAGAAATTTTCGTATGTAGAGCGTGTCCCGGCATAGCGTATAATATGTGAAATGCTGAGGTATGTAGATTCCATATCATGGGAAGCCGGTGTGGGCTAGTGGATATGGTGCTCGGCTATGATCGAGAGGTCCCGGGTTCGACTCCCGCCCTTGGCGTACCGGTGTTCTGTCTTTCGGATGAGACAGTAAAAATATTTCAGGTATATGTCTTTCAAACTCATGGTTATCGATAACTAAGATGTCATCAAGATATCTAGATGTATCATTGAATTTATCAGTTTTATCAGTCAGATTAATACGTTTAGAATTTTGAATAGAGAGCATAAAGTCACTCTCATAATAACATAAAAAGAAATATGCTATAAGAGGTGCGTAGTTAGTACCCATAGGAATCCTAACTATTTGCTGATAAGTCTTGCCATCAAATTGTAAGTAACTATTGTCCATCAAAAAAAAAAAAAAAAAAAAAAAACAAACAAACAAACAAAACAAAACAAAAAAAAAAACCAAAAAAAAAACCCCAAATGCTTTAGTAGAGAGATATGTTTTAGATTCTCTGTTAAATCACCAATGTATGAGAGACAACAAATTACTTTTAATCAAATCATGTAGAAGAGAGGTATATATTGTAGAAAAATCAAATGCACAGATTTGAGTAGCTTGAAAATTAAGTAAAAGGAGCTTTTCTATAACTTCGCTAGAGATTTTTATTGAACAGAAGTAATTGATGTTACTGTTATGATATGAAACAGTATTTAATAATACGATATTTCATTGCCGTTAGAGCAGACGTAATATGTTCAGAAGGTAAAGTGGTGGAGCAGTGACTAGTATAAGATATAGAACGTGATTTATATTGATTTTTATATAATTTAGGGAGCCAATACATGGCTGGAAAATCATATTTATTAATGTCCTGAACCTCGTCCCCTCTGACTGTTAGTCGGGACTCCTACAGATCTAGGGTCTTAGCTCGCTTTTAGACTGGCAGAGCACGGTTTATCATGTTGATGTCACATATATTTTTATACCATTATGTGTTTTACAATACCTTATGTGTTCATATTTTTATGACCTCTCAATATGCGATACCTGTTGACCCTTGTTCTGTACATGGAGGATTATTTATATATTTTTAAATGTACGTCCTTTGATTGTTCTGCTGTTACGGTGAGTGGGAAGGTGGGCCCATAAACCGGTTAACCACACCATTTGTTTGGCTTTTGTCAAATTAAATGACCGTCCTAAGTCGGTATCGTAATTGCACTACAATCAAATATTTTTGTAATCTGTTATATGTTCTAGTATATTATTTATATTCATGTATTGTATAGCTCCATGGTGACTTCTGCCACATAACTGAGCCAGTAACTCCTCTTTTTTCTTTTTAAATCGGACATAATCATGAGGTGGCCATGCAAGGGATTTTGGATCTTTACTAGGTTATTTTATGTTTCGAGTCGGCTATTCCTCTCTATTTGGTTTCTTACTATAGATCAATTAGTTTTTCCTGTTTCTCGTTTAGTTATCCGCATTCACAATAAATACAAATAAATGTCCATATGCATAGTGGTTTTAAGTTTTCCGGTTCTGTCTAAAAGTCTTTATCTAATGTTAACAATAAGAGAAATGCAATAACTAATTATGATAGTTGTTGCAGGACTTTTGCGATGGGTGGTGTATGCAACCAGGATACGCTTACTCCTCTCGGGTACCTGATCTCACCTCGATTTTGTTGGGATTAACATTTGTCTGAATATGACACTATACACGACACTGTCCTTTTATTCCATGGACTATGAGATATGGTTAACCCTTCGGAACTCCTTCGTTTTTTACCTCATTTATACATCTGGTATTTAATGCAACTAGTGTGATGATTGTATATATTTATAAATAAGGGTAGTAACATTAAACAGAACAAGAGATTATATAAATCTTACATATTTTTCTCATGCTAGATTACATCACAAAAAGAGTTTATTAATTTTATTCAATTTTATTACATTCCAGAATGTGCTGTCTAGGTATAAATTTGGGTTGGGTTGCGTCCTTAATTACTATCGACGAGCAAAAGACAGCGATGTATCAACTAGTTTGTGCAGTATTGATTCTAGTGTCTGCAGTGAAAGTGGATGGGAAGCTATGTAATGTATCTTTATCCTTAATATAATTTTACTTTTTCGAAAACATTACTTACATAAGATATATATGTTCTATATTTAATACTTATTTACGTATTTCTACATGCACATCTTTATCATATTTTCTTATAGATAATGGATTTTGCAAAACTGTAAGTATTGTTTTGTTAATTCTATACAGACCAGGGACATATATTATTTTTTTGTTATATTCAAATTACGTAAAATGTTTTATATATAAAATCTAAAGAGTACCACTAGTTTTCTGAAGTCAATTTCACGTAAAAAACTGAATATTTTTGATAAAGGGTATAAAAGAGAAAACAGAAGACATCAGCTAAAGCTCTATGACACACATCTCAAAGAACATCCAAATAAAACACGATTGCAGACAAATAAACACAGAAAGCGACATAACAAAAATTTTTGTATATTTTGCATTGCAGCTACGATGCCGACTTTGGACGGTTATGTAAAGCAACAAATTTCACTTTATTGATGTGGTTAACCAAATTACGGGTGCCCAGTATTCCACTTACTGCAAAAACAGCACGATCAAAGAACATACATTAAAAATTTATAAGTAATCTTAAATAAATAGAACAAAGATCAACAGGTCTCTCCGAACGAGAGGTCTTACATTGTTTTTCTACGCAAAACTTTTCATGGAATAATATGCTAAAATCAGAAGTATGTTAAGAGACATCAACATATATCAACCATACTCTGACTCTGCCCATCTATAAGCGAAATCAGATCCTTGATCTCTAGGAGTCCCAAGGGGACGAAGCTCGGGAACTCTGAATAGGTTTGAACAAGGCCTGTTAACTATTGAAATTATCGTAACCTTTGACCTTTCATAGTTTGTACTCTAGATCACCATAGAAATTTGGATAAGAATTTTCGCTAGATACATATTGTTGAAAAGTCACATTTCCGAATAAAGATAACATGTCTGAAAAAAGTTTTTTGAAGATTATAATATCTATAACCCTGAATAAGAAGTTTAAAAGTAATTTGAAAATTTGAAATCTAAAACCTTAGTACAGACGCTATCAAACCACACCAATTGACTAATATAAATACCATATGTTGGGTGTCTAGGGATATTAGCATCTCGGTATGGGAAATCTATAACAGTAAATCCAAACTCGTCACGTTTATCATATTTTTGTATAGATATTGTTGTTAATAATTTTAAAATTACGTTTGTTTGGCTTTGTTTGACTGAAGTTCAGTAATATATTTTTCATACTCAGGATAATCAATTAATAAAAAATCATCTAAGTATCTAGAGGTGTCATTGAACTTATCAATAAGGTTGAAACGTTTCAATGTTTGAATAGATTACATGGTGTCTCTCTCATAAAATATAAAAATAAATCTGCTATAAGGGGAGCGCAGTTAGTGTCCACATGAATCCTAATAATTTGTTGATAAATCTTGCCATTAAATTGCACATAAATATTATACATCAAAAATGTACAAGTTTGCTTGAGAAAAAAATCCGATGTAACTGAAATACAGAGTTATGATTCTCTGTTGATACACCAGCGTATGAGAGACAACAACTTGGTTTGATTAAGTCATGGATTCATTAAGTAGAGAAGTACATCACAGTACAGTAGTGAAAAATCAAAAGTGGAAACTTCATTAGCTTCAACATTTCTAAAATTAAAATTTTCAATGACTTCGCTAAATTTTTTTCATTCACTAAAAATAATTGAGGTTATTATTGTTAAAAAAGCTTTATTTAATGACATGGTCTTTAACTGCACTAAGAGCGGACGTAATATGTTTAGAAAGCTCAATTGTAGAACGTTGACTAGAATTTGATATGATTTGTATGGAATTTGATATGATTTATATGGAGTTTTGTGTAATTTATGAAGCCAATACATAGTTGGAAGATCATTTTTATCAATGCTTAAATTGAAGTTGCTCATAGTTATAAAATGAATCGTGTCTTCAACAATGAAGTTTCAACATACGTACAAGTAGAGTTCAATTCTGTTCAGAATATAGTAAATTTGTCAAACAATGATATTATTAGCTGCCTTGTCAGCAGGTACAAAGACATAAGTATTTTTTAAACTAATTTATTAACTGAACCGGTAGCATATATTGCTGTTTGAATAAATGGCTATTTAATGTAAAATCATCTATGGGAATATCGATTATTTTTAGGATTTCAATTTGCCAGTCATTTAAGGCATCTCCTTCTACTCCTTTTTAAATCATCTTGTTTAGTGCTTCTTAAACAAGATCCTGACATTTGGTAAAACCTATCCTTTTAGGTAATTTTTCAGAAATGCAATTAAGATCACTTGTAATAATAAGACCCGCAGGCTGATTACTATAATTAGAGTTATTGCATAAACAAGAAGATGAAATAAAAGTCAAGTGTATTAGGATTAGATTTGACTGCATAGTAATTAAAATAAGGTTTCTAACAGGTTTATTTGCACTGACAGCAAATCAGGGGTGGCTCAGAATTCTCGAAATAATGCAGATATTTAGATTGATTCTATGATAACGAAAAATATTAGAAATATTAAGCAGGTCTAAACCCTTCATTTACAAGTTTAATGTCGATGAATTGCGATTTAGGAGGAAGCGATGGTACACATAGATTAAGTTTGTTACATGAAAATGCTATGTTGCCTTATAACTGGAGTCTACGAATATCAGCTAAGTATGGGAAATTTACAACAGGAAATCTAAAGTTATCCGTACATGATACATGTTTGCATGGACATTGTTGAAAATATTTAAGTCTAAAAAAAGGTGTTTCCCTCTCAGAAGTATTAGCTGTGTTTAATTGAAGTTCAAGTGTCATTGTCAGTAACAGTTAAAGTGTTTTAGATGATAATTGGTAGGTACTTATATTAAACGAGTTATAGAAAAGAATCCATTATTTGGGATAAACCTCGTTCGTTTGCATTGCTAATAAGTAGAATTCTGATTCATTAAATGTTGAATTAAGGGATGTAACTCGATTATGATTACAAATCAATTGGCGAATTTCTAATTATTCTAATTTGTGTAGGTTTTTGACATCGAAATTATTTTGACGTCATACAAGTTCTGTGGAATTGTCACTGTTTTGCCCATTTTCGCTTAATTTTACACCAGAAGTCATAAGTGATGCAGTAAGCTTTTCCTACTCAACTTCAATATCAATTATCCACTAAAATTGATGTACCTTTCCAACATTCTCAGTCATCTCATTTTTGTCTCGTAAACATCGATCTGGTCAAGGTTATTTATGTAGAATTCGTCTTGCCACTGTTTGATCACACTGTAGTAATGATATTGGTAAATGCTACAAAAGACCCAAAATAAGGATCATAAAAGGAGACTGCAGCATTTATATCGTAGGGAACAGGTATAAAGCTTTCCAATTCGAGATACGAACTGGTGTCAAAGACATGTGAGCGGCTCCCATATTGTCCAACTTTTAGTTTGTTTATTGTGAGTTTTATTATGTATATATTAGTGTGAAACTTTCTAAATTATTTAAGAAACAAATCTCGTAAAGTAGAAAATTATTACAAATTGCACGAAATGTTAAATTATGTCTAACTTTACAAAATGTATTCCAAAGTAGTGTAGAATCATATAAAACCACTGAATTTCAACGCATCATACATGCATTTTAGATGAATAACAATCATTATCTTAAACATGATTGACAGTATATTGATTTTAAAAGATATCTTTTATTTAACAGAAATTATCTCCTACTTGTGCACCAGGATTTACATGTTTGTATGTCAGTCCTAGCCAGGGTTATGGTCACTGCGTTCCAGGTATTTATTAGTCACATACATGCATATCTCTGTCGTTTGATTCCTTGATTATCTTCGTTTCAACACTGTTCTTCAAGTATTTATATATTTTGAGAATTCCAATCATTCGGCCACAAGCATCACTGAAGAGACATAACTTGTGGAAATGTGCATCTGGTGCACAACATTATAGCGTATATGTATTTTCTATATTTATTACTTGAAACATGGAACTCTAAGTGACAGAAATCATTTTCATCAAACAGTGACAATCTTGTCGTTTGTTAAGATTGGCACTAATAAACGGAATTTTTAATTACTTTGTGTTTTATCAAATGGCATAAAGTTAAGCTCATATTTATGAAATCTCTACAGCAACGTCCTACCTGTACTAAGTCTTAGACATTGTTATAATTTCTAACCGTCCTTATGTTTCCACAAATTAAATAAAAAAGAGGGATATCCATGTTTAATCCAAAACGTTTGAATAATTGTGTTAATTTTATATTTAGATTTATTATCATTTTTTAAAAATTCAAATTCGAATAGTCTTTATCACTTTATATAATGTTTGCATGGAAAATAATAAATCCACTTTACAAGGCTCATGTAATATTCTTAAAGATGTTAATTGTCGCTATGAAAATGTTTGACTTAAAAAAAAAGATACAAAGATACAGTATCATTAAATCTACAAGATGGGGTTACATGAATTATATATGATTATAGAAATAAATAATATTTTGTTGACAAAGAAGGAGATTTTAAGATTCTTGTGATCATACAAGGGTAGTTTTGGGTACACTTCTGGGCATCGGTAATCTTTTTCTTTTGGTAAAAAATTTTGATTTGACGTCACGGCATATAAGGATATAAGAAGAAGAAAAAGAAACCTAGTTTGTCAACTCAATTTTGGGATCCTTTCATACGTACGCACTTATTCTCTGTGATCTATCACACATTCCTAAATAAGCATGTGCATAACTAAACTACATTCAAGACGATATTTAAGAGAGCTAAAAGTAATGTACCTGATCTCCATATTTAAGTCATTTGTCTACCAGAGCAGAGCTTTTGGCGTTTTGGTTCGATCCTCTGTCAGAGCAACTGGGGAATATTCTGTTGTTTAATACCACAACACGTCATCAACAGCACTATTTGGATGCTGTTACAAGTGTGAATACATGTAGCAGCGGTGATTATGATGTAAAGCTAAAAACAAAAGAAATGAGTATGTAGTAGTTTCAAGGGAAGGTCTATCGGAGCATTCATAGAATTTGGAGGTATTGCAAATATTCTGGTGTCCCCACCGCGTTATACTGGCTATAAATAGGTGAAATAATTATATTGTTTCAACGAATAATATAACGACTGTATATACATGTTTAATTGTTCACATATATTTTTTCCAGATAGGCGTGTTTGTGTAAAGGTAAGAATGTTAACATGTATTCCGAGATATTATTCATAACTATTGTATGTACAAGCTGTGAATACAAAACAATGTATGTATGTGGTATATATTAGCAGCAGTATGAATAACGCATATCCATTTTGTAGATCTGAGGTTATTGAAAACTTATATTATATTATATTATATTATATTATATTATATTATATTATATTATATTATATTATACTAATAGTAAATAATTATTCATGTAATGATTCAGACCTTCTCTCGCGAAGCAGACGATCGAGGTTAAATTCCAGGATTGCGATACTATGTCAAGAAATTTTGTTACCTCCTGCTTCCAAGAGGCAACGTGAAAAAGCAGTCAACCAACAAATCAACCAATTTATAACATCTATTTATATACATCGGTTATTATTAACTTCTTTATAGGGAGGACCATCATGTACGAAGAATCGAAAATGCCTGACCGTGGGAATAATACAGAATAAAGAACTGAGCGTATGCCTTGGAAGTAAATGTCTAACCTCAATTACATTCAGACCAAACTAATACGCAAGATCGTGATATCTAATAGGCTTGTGCTTTTATACACACCACTCTTTTGTTCTCCAGTATGGTAAATAATCTGAAAATTTCGAACAACATACATTTTTTCTGTTAGGGCTCTTTGACTTGATCCAATATCCATGAACCAACATAAGTAGGTAATTATATGTGTATATACGCTCTTGTCAGTGAGAAAACAGATTCAAACCAAGTTTGTTACCTATTCTCTAAGACATATAGGAAATTTATATAAGTATATGCCGAACATATATAATCAATTTTAAAATAACATAAGAAAAACGTCATATCCATATCTCTTAATTTCAGGAAATAAGTTTTGCAAACAGGTAAAGTGGAATCTTTCAATTCGTAGATAACCTTAGACAATAAAGAAGTAGTTGCTTTCAGAGCTGAAAATCATCTACAAAACAGTACATTTTAAAAAGATTTGACCTACAATAGTATACATTACATACGAGTACCAATGCTTAAGCAATGATGATGATGATTTAAATTTAGAATATGTAAAAATGCTATAACCTTTTTATGGAAAAACTTTAATGATAAATAAGTACAAATTCCATTATTATGCGAGACACTAACAAACAAATATGAACAGCTCATGAATTGTACTCTCTTCCATCAGGACACGGATTGTTCCACCCCATTTACCAGTTGTTTAATCACAGACAAAAAAAGAACTGAAGGAATTTGTGTTAAAGGTGAATAACAATGTCCTAATAATTTCGTTGTTATCAATTTTGCTCCGACAGTATCCCTCCCGACTAAAATCATATTATCTAACGTGTGTCGTATGGTTTTCTTGTTTTTTTTTTTAAATTAGGGTAGATGAGGCTTATCTAAAGAAGATGCTTGTTTATTCCCATGCACTTGGTCTACCGTATAGTATACGAGTTCTTATTTTTTTATTTTCATGTTTGGCCGGTATGGCTAACCTCTAGGAGATGTTTGCTTATATCCATGTACCACCATCGTGGTATGTGTCATTAAAGTAGCAAGCTTAGATCCCACTGCTGTAATACTTGCCATAGTTAAACAAACTTTAACAAAATTTGTCTGAGAATATTGAGTCGGATTTTTTTTACCATCAGCTTGATTATTTTTTTTTTAAATTTCTGAATGCTTGAATGTAATCATATAATATATATACAGTACAAATATATATTTATGTAAATGTGAGTTTCGTTTTATTTTTAAACAGGAACGTGTCGAATGGTAAGTTAGTGCTTCTATGTTTTGAGAAGTATATTTCAAATATGATATGAAAATCCTGAAAACATTTACAAAATTATCCCTGCACAGTATCAATCGTGATTTTAAATTCATATATAGCTAATCAAGACAAGGGCTTTGTTTCAGTTTATATATATATATATATATATATATATATATATATATATATATATATATATATATATATATATATATATATATATATATATATATATATATATATATATATATACTTTTATTTTAAAAGCCCTAAACTGTCCTTAGTCATTGTTATTATTATCATTTCTAATTATATTTCAAGCTTGCAGATGCTCCTGACGACTATAATTGCACAAGTGGTTTTCGATGTTGCTTCACTACGTTTACATCCGGTGTTTGCATGAAGGGAGACTTCAAAGATATAATTCCGATGTGTTTGAATTAGGCAATAAAGCCAGAAAATGAAAAACAGAAATAAATTATACATATTCTAATGTATATCATTTCGTCTCTAACTTTATTCCGCATCCAACGTGTTCGGCTGCTCGAAGAATAAAGCATATAAGTCTGTTTTGAGCACACAGCCCTTACTTAATACAACAATACCACAATGGAAAATTAACAATTTCGTCAAATATTGCAAACAGTATTAACATCACTTCTATTTAGAGGTCATTCATTTACAAAGATCACTTTTCTGAATTTGTTTGTTTTCGTTCAAAATTATGAAATAGAAATTTATATAAAATATAATTAAATAGGTGCTGTAGTGGATATCACTTTGAAAGTACCATAAGCGTCGATATTTACCGATGTTCTATTTCACTTGAGTAAACAACAACAACAACGACAACAACAAAAAGAAAAACAATTGAAATCAGGAAAGAAAATGTTATTATCATATACTAAATGAAGATTCGGATAATGATGCAATGGAAGTCTCTTTTGATCTTAAGACAACACGACTGTGGATATTTATTTGAGTCTGTGTGAAAGCCTTTTTACTGAAGTGAAATGAACTCTGACATCTACCAAGTTTGGGTTCAATTAAACAAAGACATGTTCGAACCAAGTTAAATATGAATAGCGTATTTCAAATTGTATTTTAACTGGTACCTGTAGCATTGAATAATCATTTGATCAAAAGAACTGAATACGTAATCTGAATATAAAATCTAACATTGTATTGTTTTGGTAAAACCAATGGATCTCCGTATCTTTTACTTTTTCATCACATGTTAAATTGCCATATTGTGATTATTGCAAACCAATACTCAATGTTTTAAGAATGGAAAAAAGGACAGTACCGTGACTAAGCTATTGACTTTGTTACACAATTTTAAAATATTAATATATCTGCATGTTTGATTATCTTCGGATCAAACAGATGTAACAAAAATTAAAAAATACTGCGCACCATGGAAGTATGAAAATATTGCATAGACTATCTTAAAACACAGTAATTGTCATTTTATTTAATTAAATATTCTTTATCCTTTGACATTAGTGGATTCTGATCAACTCAGTGGATGAGACTGAGAGGTCCCGGGTTCGATTCCCTCGCTCACAGGTGTCTTGTCTTTTCCCATTAGACAGCGAAAAACTGAGGTTCCGTGTTATGATATGTTAAGATTCCTCATTCGTAGAGCAGATCATCTGCAAAGGTGAATTTCTCAGCAATGCATCGGTCAGATACCGTAAAAGGCGTGAAAAAATCTTTGAATGGCATAAAACAATCCTCAATCCATCAATCAATCAAACAATCAATCAATCAATCAATCAATCAATCAATCAATCAATCAATCACCAGGGATATATCCAAACAGAGGATAACAATTCCATAACTTTTGCATCAAAATTTCGAGGACATTAACAGGTCTTAATCATTATCATTAAAATAGCTTATATACATAGAACAAAGAAAAAAGAGGGGTCACTGGCTCAGTTAAGTGGCAGAAATCACCATGGAGCTATACAATACAAGAATATAAATAATATACTAGAACATATAACACATTACAAAAATATTTGATTGTAGTGTAATTACGATACCGACTTAGGACGGTCATTTAATTTGACAAAAGCCAAACAAATGGTGTGGTTTACCGGTTTACGGGCCCACCTTCCCACTCACCGTAACAGCAGAACAATCAAAGGACGTACATTTAAAAATTTATAAACAATCCTCCATGTACAGAACAAGGGTCAACAGGTATCGCATATTAAGATGTCATAAAAATATAAACACGTAAGGTACTATAAAACACATAATGGTATAAAAATATATGCGACATCAACATGATAAACCGTGTTCTGCCAGTCTGAAAGCGAGCTAAGACCCTAGATCTGTAGGAGTCTCGACTAACAGTCAGAGTGGACGAGGTTCAGGACCATGTCTTCTCTGAAAGAGGTTTGGACAAGGCCCGTCATACAGTCCCCACAGCCCTGTTAGTCAGCGTGCAACGTTCAAGTAAAAGTCTGCATAAGGCTGTAGAGGGGCCAAATACTAGACTTATAGTCTTTATGATGATCTCAATAAGATGTGCATCTTTGGAGATCTATAATTAGATATATCATTATATATGATATTATTTCACATACATTGTGCAGAATATCTTGCCGATGCATTGTATAGAGATTAAAACCTTTACAACAATATAAGCCGAAGCAATGAATGATATTATATTTCCAATGTCTGCCGTAACACGCAACATGGGTTTTGCTATATTACTCGAAAGACAGAACAGCGTCTCCGACTTGTGTCGAATCCAATACCCATCAGTTTAAGCTCCGCATCAGCTAAACTCTGATAACACATTCTATGAGAGAGATGCTATACAGATTACTTGCATGATCGACTTCTTTTTACTTTATGGAAGCGCTTCAACACTAGAATTCTAATGCCTTGGAGACTAGCAGTCCACCAGCAGTGACACCGGCTAGTGGAGTGAGTCTGTGGTGTGTTTTACTGCAAAAATGAGAGTTCAGAACAATTGTGCCGAATTTGTATCACGGTCGTCCTGAGCTGGTATAATAACACGTCTGCTAGATGTACACCATTGTATAATGAGATTCAGATTAATTATTAAGGAACTATACAATATGCACATCTTCTTGCGTATTTATTGATAAATACATGTATGTCTCATACATCTACTATAATAATCACAAATGTCAAATGAATCGGCGTAATTTAACAACAAGATTTGTGATCCTAAACTTGAAATTTGGTTATCTCGAACTACGGATATCTCGAAGTATTTTCCACGGTCCCTCCGACTTCGAGATAACGAAGTTTGACTGTATCTATTTAATTATTTATCTTTTCGTTTACTTACTTATTTACCTATTTTTGGGATTGAATATTTATCAATGTCATAGAAACCATGTGATCACATAAACTTTAAAGAAATTCACAGAACGTGATAGGCTAATTTTACAGAAATAAATTTTTTAAGCCTGTTTTCTACGAGACAAAAATGAGATAACTGAGAATATGAGAAAGATACATAAACTTTAGTCGATAATTGAATTTAGGAATTGAGTAGAAGATGCTCACTCCATCACATCTCATTTCCGATTTACAGAGGTACACAAATTAGAAATATTTTGAAAATCACCTAATTATTCGTGATTATATGATTGAGTTACATCCCTTAATTCCCCTTTTCATGAATCCGAACTTCACTTATTAACAATGCAATCGAGCGAGGTTTGTGGATTAATAGAGTCTATTACTAATATCAATAATGGACAGAAATATCCTAACCCGAGTGTCACTGGAATGAATATTTCCAGAATTAGGATTTCCATCACTCAGTTTTTCCGTACAAGTCATCAACTTGGCCAGATTACCAGATTATGTGTATTTTGATTTCGAACAATACTCGCTGACCGCTAGATTTTTTTAAATTAGACATACTTTGTACTTTTACATGTAGGCCGATTGATCGTAGGTTTAGTCAGTCACATATATGAAGGAATTGTTCATGAGTAAATAACCATATATTGCTGACATGATCACATGGGACACAATGTACATACATATATTTTCTTATTCCACACCGACTTAGGAGGGTCAATCAATTGGTGTGGTTAAGCGGTCTTAAGTAATACTCCATATAGAGTATAAGGATCAACAAGTTTCTCAAGAAGAGAGGTCATAGAAAATTTATTACACACGAAACTTTTACAGAATAATATGTTGCTATCAAAAATATGTAAGGCGACATCAACATAAGGAAACTGTGCTTTATCCGTCTGTAAGCGAGCTCAGAGCCTTGATCAATAGGAGTCCTGACCAACAGTCAGAGGGGAGGAGGATCAGGACCTTGTCTAATCTGAAATGGTGTGAATAAGGCCAGTCATAGAGTCCCCACCGCCCTTTTAGTCAACGTGCAACGCTCAGGCAAAA